>LR812526.1:10598501-10703248 GCA_903798195.1 Danio kyathit | reverse complement strand
TTTGAGTTTGTACAGTCTCAATCAATCTAGACCTTTCCCCTCAAATCTCAGAGTTTATCAGTATATCTTCCTCCAAAAAATTGCTCTCCCAAATATACAAAATGATCTCAAAATCAGACAACACATTAGTTCTACCAACCGCTAAATGGGAAACAGACTTATCCATTACTCCCAATGCTGCATTCTGGACTTAAATTTGCAAAAACACATTCTCCATGACTAAAAATGCTAACTTACAACTTATACAGTATAAAGTTCTTCACAGATCTCATTTAACTGGGCAGAAATTATTTAAAATGGGTTTCACGTCAGAAATATGTTCACATTGCACACAAAACACACCAGACACTTATCTTCACGCCTTATGGCATTACACTTCAATTAAATCATTTTGGGTAAAGGTTACTGACTCAGTCTCCAACTTAATGGGATGTCACATCCCACTGTCTCCTTCCCTCTGCATATTAGGTGACATATCCACAATCAATATAAAAAATACAAATGGTCAGTTACTGCTGGTGGCCCTAGCTATCGCCAAGAAAACTATCCTCATGAACTGGAAAACAAGAAATACCATTCACATTTCATCCTGGAAAAACTTATTAACAGAATACATCTCCATTGAAGATCCTCTTTGCCTGAAGCCACTCCCCAATAACACCTTCATCAATACACATACAGGAGAGGAGGGGGGAGAGGGGGTCTGGTAGAGGTAAAACTGTCTCTCATATTACATCTAATTTAAAATAATATGGATCAAAAAGGGGAAAGTGAGAGAGGGGGGAGGAGGGAGGAGGGAGGGGAAGGAAAAAAAAAAAAAAAAACATTTATTATAAATTTCATAAATTCTTTCCCACATTAAAATTCGGTCTTTACATACTTCTCCCTCTTTTGTACTATTTGTTTTTCTTTTCTGTCTCTTTCAAATCTATTTATTCATTTTATTATTATTATTTATTATCATTAATTATTATTTTATTTATTTATTATTATTATTTATTTTTTTCCCTCTCCCTCAAGAGGTGGGAGAGAAAGGGATCGGGAGGTGGGTGGGAGGGCATGGTGACAGGTGTACTCGCACTGATATTAGTAATAGCATTGATAATCCCCTGGCTAACAACTGATTAAAAAGACAACATGCATTAAGAGAAAGGGGGAAGAAAAAAAAAAAGAGAAAAAATAATAAAAATAAAATACAATAAATAAAAACCTACTTGCACATACTTACATATACTACACTCACAGGGTAAGTGTGACGTGGGCATGGCAGCCTGGGCATTGCACTGGACTGGTCCATGCTCCACGTCATACTTTTTTAATGCATCAAAAAAGCAACTGACAAACACTGTATTACTACAAGGTAAAAACTGATCAGATAACATTCACCCCCTTAAATCATTGTTAAAGGGTTTTTTTTTTTTTTTTTTTTTTTTTTTGTTACTTTTTATTACTATTGTTGGTGCTGTTGTTGTTGTCGGCGCAAGTGTATTGTGGTTATCCCGTTTCCCTGCCCACCTCTTGATCTTTTATTATTATTAGTGGGGTTTGCCTTAAGGCAAATTCCACTATTGTTATTCTCCATACTTATTATTAGTGGGGTTTGCCTTAGGCAAATCCACTATTGTTATTCTCCATACTTATTATTAGTGGGGTTTGCCTTAAGGCAAATTCCACTATTGTTATTCTCCATACTTATTAGTGGGGTTTGCCTTAAGGCAAATTCCACTATTGTTATTCTCCATACTTATTATTCTTCTTCTTCTTCCGCTTCCGTACACTTTTTCGGCGCGTAACTCGTCCCGCAGCTTTCGTCCCAGACCCTTGAAAGTGGGGTCAAATCGTCCGGTTTTATCGGGAATGGTGTGCTATGACTTTTGTAAGGGGTGGGGGGTTTTTTGGCCCCGCAGGGGCCAAAAAACCCCCCCAAAAAACGCATTGACTTAACATTACGCCCAACTTTGACGCATTATAGCGCCAAGTGTGAATTTCGTAGAAATATGGGATTCACAACATCTGTAGGGGGTTGCAGCCCAAGTGAGAACATACCCCGCAAGGGGGTATAAGTTGTACCCCTGGGGTGCTAGGACGTCCCAAAGTGGTCCCATTGACTTAACATGGCCCCCATTGACTCCCATTCATTTTCTAGCACCCCGCTCACCCCTCATAAACACCCCGCATTGCGAAACCGACTGTGAATTTCGTAGAAGCATGGGATTTACCACATCTCGAAAGGGTTGCAGCCTGAGTCAGAACACACCCCGAAAGGGGGTATAAGTTGTACCCGTGGGGTGCTAGGGGGTCCCAAAGTGGTCCCATTCACTTAACATTGCCCATTGACTCCCATTCATTTCCTAGACTCCCATTCTACCACACATAGCAGTGGCACACAAACATAGAGGTGGGCTTATTTGACTCAGGCAACCAATCAGTGTCTCAATATAATAATGAAGCTCGCAAGCCACGCCCCCCAAACCATTTAAAGACCCCTAATAACTGCCTCATTGACTTAACATGGGGTGGGACGTCCCATTGCTGATCCCATTGACTTCCATTATAAATGTCATACATCAATAACATTACATAGGAGTGTCATAGAGACATGGGGGTGGGCTCATTTGACTCAGGCAACCAATCAGCATCTCAATATGATAATGAAGCTCACAAGCCACGCCCACAAACTGATCCCATAGACTTCTATTAAAATAGAGCTAGATGCATATCTTTGCATAGCAGTGTCATAGAGACTTGGGGGTTGGCTCATATGACTCAGACAACCAATGAGCATCTCAATATGATAATGAAGCTCACAAGCCACGCCCCCAAACTGATTCCATAGACTGCCATTATAACTGGCCTACATGCATATCTTTGCATAGCAGTGTCCTATTGACTTGGGGGTTGGCTCATTTGACTCAGACAACCAATGAGCATCTCAATATGATAATGAAGCTCACAAGCCACGCCCCCAAACTGATCCCATAGACCGCAATTATAACTGGCCTACATGCATATCTTTGCATAGCAGTGTCATACAGACATGGGGGTTGGCTCATATGACTCAGACAACCAATGAGCATCTCAATATGATAATGAACCTCACAAGCCACGCCCCCAAACTGATCCCATAGACTGCCATTATAACTGGCCTACATGCATATCTTTGCATAGCAGTGTCCTATTGACTTGGGGGTTGGCTCATTTGACTTAGGCAACCAACCACACCCAACTTCACTCTGTAACCACGCCCATGGCAACAAAACAGAGTACCCTAGCAACCATTTATCAACAGCTATATCTCAGCATCAGAACATCGTAGAGACATGGGGATTGGCTCGTTTGGCTCATGCTAGCAAACGGAACTTCCTATATGCTACACATGCTAGCAGTGACTAGCTACATGCTAATATTGACTAGCCAAGTGCTGTAACTTGCTAGAAATGCTTACTAAGTGTAAACAAATGACCAAGCATGTATGTGAGGCTTGCCTAGTAAC
This sequence comes from Danio kyathit, assembly GCA_903798195.1. Lineage (NCBI taxonomy): Eukaryota > Metazoa > Chordata > Actinopteri > Cypriniformes > Danionidae > Danio > Danio kyathit. The sequence goes on along the minus strand of LR812526.1, from coordinate 10,699,755 downwards.
AACCTAGGGTACCCTAGCAACTGCCTAGCAACCACCCAAATTACCCTAGCAACCGCCTAGCAACCACCTAGCAACCGCCTAGCAACGGCCTAGTAATGCCTCAGTAAGTGCCTAGCGACCACTCAGGACACCCTAGCAACCGCCTAGCAACGCCTTAGCAACCACTCAGAATACCCTAGCAACCACCTAGCAACACCTTAGCAACCACCTAGCAACCACTTAGGACACCCTAGCAACACCTTAGCAACCACCTAGCAACCACTTAGGACACCCTAGCAACCGCCTAGCAACGCCTTAGCAACCACCTAGGAACCACTTAGGACACCCTAGCAACCGCCTAGCAACACCTTAGCAACCACCTAGCAACCACTCAGAACACCCTAGCAACCACCTAGCAACACCTTAGCAACCACCTAGCAACCACTTAGGACACCCTAGCAACCACCTAGCAACACCTTAGCAACCACCTAGCAACCACTCAGGACACCCTAGCAACAGCCTAGCAACGCCTTAGCAACCACTCAGAATACCCTAGCAACCACCTAGCAACCACTTAGGACACGCTAGCAACCGCCTAGCAACACCTTAGCAACCACCTAGCAACCACTTAGGACACCCTAGCAACCGCCTAGCAACATCTTAGCAACCGCCTAGCAACCACTCGGGACACCCTAGCAACCACCTAGCAACGCCTTAGCAACCACCTAGCAACCACTTAGGACACCCTAGCAACCGCCCAGCAACACCTTAGCAACCACTCAGAACACCCTAGCAACCGCCTAGCAACACCTTAGCAACCACCTAGCAACCACTCTGGACTCCTTAGCAACCACCTAGCAACACCTTAGCAACCACCTAGCAACCACTCAGAACACCATAGCAACCACCCAGCAACACCATAAACTTAACATTGGCACAAAATGGCTGACATTGGCACAAAATGGCTGACATACAAAAATCCCCATACATTTTACATTGGCACAAAATGGCTGACATCCAAATTTCCCCATACACTTAACATTGGCACAAAATGGCTGACATTCAAAAATCTCCATAGACTTAACTTAGGCACAAAATGGCTGACATTAATGTCTTGATTAGAGAGTCATAAAAGCTTGGGGGTGGGCTCGTTTTACTCAGCTTTTCAAGTCGGTATTAAGTAGTGACATAAGTTTGTAAACACTCCCTAGCAACCACTTTTAGCACCCTAACAACCATATAACACCATAAACTAGCTATATTTCAGCACAGGAATATCATAGAAAGACAGCGTTTCAGCTCTTTTAATGCAGGCTGATAAAATCGCTTTTGTTTTCACTTATTAAAAAGGCGTTGCCACAGCATAGCAACCATTTAGGATACCCTAGCAACTGCATGAACACATATTTGTCTATTTCTTAGCACTCCATTGCTTTTGCCCAGTTCAGTGATTCATTTTACCCCATCGATTTGCCACGCAAACCCCACTCACATTTTCTTTAGGAAATGTACAATTCTAGTTATTATTATTATTATTATTATATGTTTTTATTCTTCTTCCACTTTTTTTTCGGCGCGTAACTCGCCCCGCAGCTTTCGTCCCAGACCCTTGAAAGTGGGGTCAAACCGTCCGGATTTATCGGGAATGGTGTGCTATGACTTTTATAAGGGGTGGGGGGTTTTTTGGCCCCGCAGGGGCCAAAAAACCCCCCCCAAAATCCTATTGACTTAACATTGAGCCCAACTTTGACGCAGTATAGCGCGAAGTGTGAATTTTGTAGAAACTTGGGATTCACAACAGCTGGAGAGATTAATAGTCTGTGTAAGACCATACCCCACAAAGGGGTAAATGTTGCACCCCTGGGGCTCTAGGACGTCCCAAAGTTTCGTATTGACTTAACATTGCCCATTGACTCCCATTCATTTCCTAGAAGCCCATACCCCCACACATACACACATACACGCATTGCGAAGCACTGTAATACACACTAGGGGGTTGGCTTATTTGACTCATGCAACCAATCAGCGTCTCAATATGATAATGAAGCTCAAGCCACACCCCCCAAACCATGTAAAGACCCCTAATTGACTTAACATTGGGGTGGGACGTCCCATTAAAATACATTGATCCCATTGATCCCATTGACTTCCATTATAAATGTCACACATCATAACATTACGTAGGAGTGTCATAGAGACTTGGGGGTGGACTCGTTTGACTTGGGCAACCAATCAGCTTCTCAATATGATAATGAAGCTCTCAAGCCACGCCCCCAAACCATTTAAACCCCCTTAGTAAGTGATCCTATTGACTCCCATTATAAATGTCACACATCCATAACATTACATAGCAGTGTCATACAGACATGGGGGGTGGGCTCATTTGACTCAGACAACCAATCAGCTTTTCAGTATGATAATGAAGCTCTTAAGCCACGCCCCCAAACTCATTCCATAGACTGCCATTGTAATAGGCCCGTATGCATATCTTTGCATAGGAGTGTCCTACTGACTTGGGGATTGGCTCATTTGACTCAGACAACCAATGAGCATCTCAATATGATAATGAAGCTCACAAGCCACGCCCCCAAACTGATCCCATAGACTGCCATTATAACTGGCCTTCATGCATATCTTTGCATAGCAGTGTCCTATTGACTTGGGGGTTGGCTCATTTGACTCGGGCAACCAATGAGCATCTCAATATGCTAATGAAGCTCGTAGGCCACGCCCCCAAACTGATCCCATAGACTGCCATTATAACTGGCCTACATGCATATCTTTGCACAGCAGTTTCCTATTGACTTGGGGGTTGGCTCATTTGACTAAGACAACTAATGAGCATCTCAATATGCTAATGAAGCTCGTAGGCCACGCCCCCAAACTGATCCCATAGACTGCCATTATAACTGGCCTACATGCATATCTTTGCATAGCATTGTCCTATAGACTTGGGGGTTGGCTCATATGACTCAGACAACCAATGAGCATCTTAATATGATAATGAATCTCACAAGCCACGCCCCCAAACTGATCCCATAGACTGCCATTATAACTGGCCTACATGCATATCTTTGCATAGCAGTGTCCTGTTGACTTGGGGGTTGGCTCATTTGACTTAGGCAACCAACCACACCCAACTTCACTCTGTAACCACGCCCATAGCAACAAAACAGAGTACCCTAGCAACCATTTATCAACAGCTATATCTCAGCATCAGAACATCGTAGAGTCATGGGGATTGGCTCGTTTGGCTCATGCTAGCAAACGGAACTTCCTATATGCTACACATGCTAGCAGTGACTAGCTACATGCTAATATTGACTAGCCAAGTGCTGTAACTTGCTAGAAATGCTTACTAAGTATAAACAAATGACCAAGCATGTATGTGAGGCTTGCCTAGTAACAACCTAGGGTACCCTAGCAATTGCCTAGCAACCACTCAAATTACCCTAGCAACCGCCTAGCAACCACCTAGCAACCGCCTAGCAACCGCCTAGTAATGCCTCAGTAAGTGCCTAGCGACCACTCAGGACACCCTAGCAACACCCTAGCAACGCCTTAGCAACCACTCAGAATACCCTAGCAACCACCTAGCAACACCTTAGCAACCACCTAGCAACCACTTAGGACACCCTAGCAACCGCCTAGCAACACCTTAGCAACCACCTAGCAACCACTCGGGACACCCTAGCAACCACCTAGCAACTCCTTAGCAACCACCTAGCAACCACTTAGGACACCCTAGCAACCGCCTAGCAACACCTTAGCAACCACCTAGCAACCACTCAGAACACTCTAGCAACCGCCTAGCAACACCTTAGCAACCACCTAGCAACCACTCAGGACTCCTTAGCAACCACCTAGCAACACCTTAGCAACCACTTAGGACACCCTAGCAACCACCTAGCAACGCCTTAGCAACAACTTAGGACACCCTAGCAACCGCCTAGCAACGCCTTAGCAACCACTCAGAACACCCTAGCAACCACTTAGCAACACCTTAGCAACCACCTAGCAACCACTTAGGACACCCTAGCAACCGCCTAGCAACACCTTAGCAACCACCTAGCAACCACTCAGAACACCCTATCACCACCCTAAACTGCTTAGTAACCACTCAGAACACCCTAGCAACAGATTAAAATGCATTGTACCCCATCGATTTGCCACGCAAACCCCATTCACATTTTCTTTAGGAAATGTACAATTCTAGTTAGTGGGGTTTGCCTTAAGGCAAATTCCACTATTGTTATTCTCCATACTTATTATTAGTGGGGTTTGCCTTTAGGCAAAGTTCACTATTGTTATTCTCCATACTTATTATTCTTATTCTTCTTCTTCCGTGCGTTTTTTCGGCGCGTAACTAGTCCCGCAGTTTTCGTCCCAGACCCTTGAAAGTGGGGTCAAATCGTGCGGCTTTATCGGGAATGGTGTGCTATGACTTTTATAAGGGGTGGGCGGTTTTTTGGCCCCGCAGGGGCCAAAAAACCGCCGAAATTTCCCATTGAAATAACATGGGAGAAACTTTGACACATCATAGCGCCAAGACTGAATTTCGTAGAAATATGGGATTCACGACATCTTGAAAGGGTTGCAGCCTGAGTAAGAACATACCCCGCAAGGGGGTATAAGTTGTACCCCTGGGGTGCTAGGACGTCCCAAAGTGGTCCCATTGACTTACATTGGTCCCATTGACTCCCATTCATTTTCTAGCACCCCGCTCCCCTCACAAAACTCCCCGCATTGCGGAGCCAACTGTGAATTTCGTAGAACCATGGAATTTACCACATCTCGAAAGGGTTGCAGCCTGAGTCAGAACATACCTCGAAAGGGGGTAAATGTTGTACCCCTGGGGGGCTAGGGGGTCCCAAATCTCCCATTGACTTAACATGGAGCCGAATTTTGACGAATCACTGCGCCGCATGTGAATTTCATAGACATATGGGATTCACAACATCTGTAGGGGGTTGCAGCCTAAGTGGGAACATACCCCAAAAGGGGCTATAAGTTGTACCCCTGGGGTGCTAGGACGTCCCAAAGTGGTCCCCATTGACTTAACATTGCCATTGACTCCCATTCATTACATTGACTCCCATTATAAATGTCACATGTCAATCACATTACATAGCAGTGTCATATAGACTTGGGGGTGGGCTTATTTGACTCAGGCAACCAATCAGCGTCTCAATATGATAATGAAGCTCGCAAGCCACGCCCCCCAAACCATTTAAAGACCCCTAATAACTGCCTCATTGACTTAACATGGGGTGGGACGTCCCATTGCTGATCCCATTGACTCCCATTATAAATGTCACACATCCATAACATTACATAGCAGTGTCCTATTGACTTGGGGGTTGGCTCATTTGACTCAGGCAACCAATGAGCATCTCAATATGATAATGAAGCTCACAAGCCACGCCCACAAACTGATCCCATAGATTGCCATTATAACTGGCCTACATGCATATCTTTGCATAGCAGTGTCCTATTGACTTGGGGGTTGGCTCATTTGACTCAGACAACCAATGAGCATCTCAATATGATAATGAAGCTCACAGGCCACGCCCCCAAACTGATCCCATAGACTGCCATTATAACTGGCCTACATGCATATCTTTGCATAGCAGTGTCCTATAGACTTGGGGGTTGGCTCATTTGACTAAGACAACCAATGAGCATCTCAATATGCAAATGAAGCTCATAAGCCACGCCCCCAAATCGATTTCATAGACTGCCATTATAATAGGCTTTCATGCATATCTTTGCATAGCAGTGTCATACAGACATGGGGGTTGGCTCATATGACTCAGACAACCAATGAGCATCTCAATATGATAATGAAGCTCACAAGCCACGCCCCCAAACTGATCCCATAGACTGCTATTATAACTGGCCTACATGCATATCTTTGCATAGCAGTGTCCTATTGACTTGGGGGTTGGCTCATTTGACTTAGGCAACCAACCACACCCAACTTCATTCTGTAACCACGCCCATGGCAACAAAACAGAGTACCCTAGCAACCATTTATCAACAGCTATATCTCAGCATCAGAACATCGTAGAGACATGGGGATTGGCTCGTTTGGCTCATGCTAGCAAACGGAACTTCCTGTATGCTACACATGCTAGCAGTGACTAGCTACATGCTAATATTGACTAGCCAAGTGCTGTAACTTGCTAGAAATGCTTACTAAGTATAAACAAATGACCAAGCATGTATGTGAGGCTTGCCTAGTAACAACCCAGGGTACCCTAGCAACTGCCTAGCAACCACCCAAATTACCCTAGCAACCGCCTAGCAACCACCTAGCAACCGCCTAGTAAGGCCTCAGTAAGTGCCTAGCGACCACTCAGGACACCCTAGCAACGCCTTAGCAACCACTCAGAATACCCTAGCAACCACCTAGCAACACCTTAGCAACCACCTAGCAACCACTTAGGACACCCTAGCAACACCTTAGCAACCACCTAGCAACCACTTAGGACACCCTAGCAACCGCCTACCAACACCTTAGCAACCGCCTAGCAACCACTCAGGACACCCTAGCAACCACCTAGCAACACCTTAGCAACCACCTAGCAACCACTTAGGACACCCTAGCAACTGCCTAGCAACACCTTAGCAACCACCTAGCAACCACTCAGAACACCCTAGCAACCGCCTAGCAACACCTTAGCAACCACTTAGGACACCCTAGCAACCGCCTAGCAACGCCTTAGCAACCGCCTAGCAACCACTTAGGACACCCTAGCAACCGCCTAGCAACACCTTAGCAACCGCCTAGCAACCACTTAGGACACCCTAGCAACCGCCTAGCAACACCTTAGCAACCACCTAGCAACCACTCAGAACACCCTAGCAACCGCCTAGCAACACCTTAGCAACCACCTAGCAACCACTTAGGACACCTTAGCAACCGCCTAGCAACACCTTAGCAACCACCTAGCAACCACTTAGGACACCCTAGCAACCGCCTAGCAACACCTTAGCAACCACCTAGCAACCACTTAGGACACCCTAGCAACCGCCTAGGAACACCTTAGCAACCACTTAGAACACCCTAGCAACCGCCTAGCAACACCTTACCAACCACTTAGGACACCCTAGCAACCGCCTAGCAACCACTCAGAACACCCTAGCAACTGCCTAGCAACACCTTAGTAACCACCTAGTAACCACTCAGGACACCCTAGCAACCGCCTAACAACGACTTAGCAACCACCTAGCAACCACTCAAAGCACCCTAGCAACCACCTAACAACACCTTAGCAACCACCTAGCAACCACTCAGAACACCATACCAACCACCTAGCAACACCATAAACTTAACATTGGCACAAAATGGCTGACATTGACACAAAATGGCTGACATTCAAAAATCCCCATAGACTTAACATAGGCACAAAATGGCTGACATCGATATCTTGATTAGAGAGTCGTAGAAGCTTGGGGGTGGGCTCGTTTTACTCGGGCTATCAAGTCGGTGTTAAGTAGTGACAAAACAAATTTGTAGACACTCCCTAGCAACCACTTATAGCACCCTAACAACCATATGACAATATAAACAAGCCCTATTTCAACACAGGAATATCATAAAAAGACAGGGTTTGGGTTATTTTGATGCAGGCTGATAAAATCGCTTTTGTTTTCGCTATTTAAAATGGCGTTGCCACAGCATAGCAACCATTTAGAATACCCTAGCAACTACATAAACACATGAATTTTGCCATTTCTCCCCAATAACTGCTATTGGCCAGTTCAGTGATTCATTTTACCCCATCGATTTGCCACGCAAACCCCACTCACATTTTCTTTAGGAAATGTACAATTCTAGTTAATATTATTATTATCACCATATTATGATTATTATTATTTATTATGAGTATTATTATTATGAGTATTATTATTATTATTATTATTATTATTATTATTATTATTATTATTATTATTATTATTATTATTATTACATTTTATTTTATTTTATTTTACTTTTGCTATTGGGAGTCCTTGATTTCTGTAAAAACTGAATACAATGTTATCGATTTGTTAATAATGTCAATCAATAATGACATTTGGAATTTGTTTCTTATAATTTACAGGTTTTAATGCAAATGCACTTAATAATTGATTTAATTTAAGTTTTGAAAATCCTTCAAAACAGAGTAAAATATTAAAACACTTGAAGAGTTAAACGGAGTTACAGATGCCATATTCGATCATTTACACATTACCCAAGATAAAGTGCATTCACTGTGAAAACACATCCTGCCACTTGATATTTGCCTGCACAACACTTTTCCAAACATCTGTCACATTTTGATGAATCTAGTAACTGATGTCACTGACAGAATCTAAATGGATGATCTTTGATGTCACTGATTAAATCATTGTGAATGGAAAAACAAAGAGGATGTGTTCAGAACAGTTTGCTTTACTATTTAGAGTAATATGAGATATGCTACATTAAAGTCCAGCAAAAATCTTCATCACTGAAATTCATCATGTTTATTGTCTTTACGGGAATGTCATTTTATAACCATTTCATAACTGGACAATCTAGACAATTAATTAGGGAAACAATCAAGTACAATCTAATTTAATCAAAATAATCATATTTTATTTTATCCTATGGCATTGCTTTTATTAATGATCCAGTGCCATCTAATTTATTTAATTAAATTTTATTTTATTGTATTGTATTGAGAAGTAAAAATGTCTTAACCTGAAAGATTAGTGATTAATTAATTAGTGAATGAAGTTAAAGATCCACAGTCAAAGAAATCCCTTGCTTTAGTTGTTTGCTTTGCACTACATTGTATTAAATTATATATATTTTTATAAATTGGTAATATTTCTTAACATGACAGTCCAGTCAAAGGTGTCTTCAGTTAATTTAATTTAATTTAATTTTATTTTATTTTATTTTATTTTATTTTATTTTATTTTATTTTATTTTATTTTATTTTATTTTATTTTATAGCAATATAATTTATTTTAGTTTAGTTTGTTTAGTTTTGTTGTTTGTTATATTATGCTATGTTACATTACATTACAGTATATGTTACGTTACATTAAGTTACATTACATTGTTCTCTTGCATTACTTTTATAATCCAGTCAAAGGAGTCCAGAAAAAATATTTTATTTTATTTTATTTTATTTTATCTTTATTGAAATTGAATTATATTAATGTAATTTAGTTTATTTTTATTTAGTTTATTTAGTTTTGTTGTTTGTTATTTTATATTGCATTATATTACACTGAATTACTTTTATTTTATTTTATTTTTTATTATTTTTTATTATTATTATTAATATTATTTTTATTTATTGATTTTTTTTTATTTAACTTTTTATTTTATTTTATTTATAACAATATAATTTATTTTAGTTTAGTTTTGTTGTATGTTATATTATGCTATGTTACATTACGTTTAAGTATATGTTACTTTACATTAAGTTACGTTACATTGTTCTGTTACATTATTTTTATAATCCAGTCAAAGGAGTCCAGAAAAATATTTATTTTAATTTTAATTTTTTTAATTTAATTTAATTTTATTTTGTTATTGTATTCAAATTAAATTGTTAATATAATTTAGTTTAGTTTTTTGTTTTGTTGTTTATTTTTCATTGCAATATATTACACTAAATTCCTTATATTTTATTTATTTTTATTTTTCATTCATTTATTAATTAATATATATATATATATATATATATATATATATATATTTTTTTTTTTTTTTTTTTTTTTTTTTTTTTTATGCTGAGTTGAGTTGCATTTTTATACAATTTCCTAAGTTGATAGTGCAGTCAATTCAGGTCTTAGGGGGGAAAAAAAGCAAACAAAAAAAAAAAAAAAACATTTAGGACCCTATCATACACCCGCGCAATAAGGCGCAAGACATGTTTGGCGCGATTTTTGCCATTTTCAGAGCAACACAACCCTTATTTTCCCATTTTGCTCGATGTTGTTTTAACAGTAAATCCATTTGCGGATTCGGTCATGCCCCTAATGCTTAAAGATTGTTAAAAAAGAGCCCTTAGTGACTAATGCAACTTAAAATTTATTTATTTCAGAATTACCAGATCACACATTTTGTGAAGTTCAGTACATTAGGGTGTTTTATACATTAAAACCGCATACTACACCCAGCATATACTGTTTACTGAACATCATTAGTGAAAGAGTGCTTGCTACTGTATAAGCTCCAGTAAATCAAGTTTTCCAAAGCCGGAAAAGAATAATGATTAAACCAACAGTTGCGAGATCTTCAGCGAGATCTCTGCTCCTGTTAGCAGATCCTCTCCTCCATGCATTCATTAGTGCTCGTCTTTGAAGAATATAATGATGTTTCCCTTTCTAATGATGCTATCGAGATTGTAAAAAATGCGTATCATTGTGTCACAGCGCTTCATTATCATCCGTGTTCAGAGTGTGATCTGGTTAGCGACATAAGGTGATTACATTTTTTTTTTCTTCTAGTTTGGCAAGCCGAGATTAACAGCGAGCAGGGATTTAGCCATGAATAAGCCGTCATTTTATAAACAGAGACTTCTGAGGAGCTTCTGTAACCTGAAGGAGAAGATTAAAGGCATCAGGTGACGATTTAGCGATGCTCGTGCGTTGATACGAGACGAGGGTTGTAAAGGTAGATTTGGGAAAAGGGTATTAAATATAGCCGTATCATTTTTGGGGAGCAGCTGAGAAAAGAGATTTGAGTTTACCTCAGTCATTTTGGGCTCCTTTACGAGGATGAAAGAGGTTATTTAAATGCAAATTTAATTCCTTTGTCCTGCCGTTCAGACAAGGACCAAGAAGAAATATCCTAGACTGAAAATGGCTTCTGCATTACATAATTGTGCATTGTGTGTCTGGCCCAAATGAGGCTCTTTCTCGCTTCTTTTTTGGTGGTTGTTGGCTTTATTTTTTTTATTTTTGTTAAGAAGCACTAGAGCAACACGTCGTTGGATTCGTGTCAAAGTGCGAATGAGATTTATTTGTGATGTCCACATCCAATCTGATGAAGACATCAGTGGTTATTGGGCAGCTGCTGACAGGAGAATGCTTACAAATGAATCACTTTTTTTGTAGATAAAATGTACACAGGGGCGTATACCTTACAGCAAGAAGGCCACTGGTTGGAGTCCCAGCTGAGTCAGTTGGCCATTCTGTGTAAAGTTTGCATGTTCTCCCTGTGTTTGCGTGGGTTTCCTCCAGGTGCTCCGGTTTCCCTCACAGCCCAAACACGTGTGCTATAGCTTAATTAAATGAGCTAAATCCATCCATTCGTCCTAATAATAATATACAAATGTATGCGGATGACACTGTTATAGGTATTCATAGTAGTAGTGTGTTGCAAGTTGCAAACAAGTGTGCCACAAGCATGCTTTTGAGTGAAGGTCTCGGCTGTTAGATCGCCCCCTGGGGGCTGGCTGCAGTACAAGTCATGAAGCCCGCCTCCTCCTTGTTATTAAGGAGGCATGAGACCAAATAAAAAAAATTAATTACACTTGCAATAAAATGTTCTGAAAGATGATTCTGGTCAGTTAAGGCACTGGTTATCAGCTGATTTAGGTGCAGATCTTCATTTTTGTAAAGACTATGTTTTGAGCAGTAATTTAATGCTGGGCGTGTCATCGTGATTGACAGCTGTGATTGACAGTTTCTCAAAGCAGACGTCAGAGCTTCGAGACTGAAGTGTTATTATTCGATTTCTGTGTTATTTTACCATGATAGAATGAGTTGCTCAGCAGTAAACTATAGTTTCTGACAATAGGATCTGGTGAAACACTGTTTATTCGGTAAGGTCAGGGCTTTATCAGTTTGCTGATACACGCCTAACCACCCAGATAGCAAAATACACTCGGGCCAGTTCCGGCTAGACTCTCGCCTGCCGGAGACTTACCCTTCGACCCGACTCCGTCCGCTGTATCTACTCGATTAATCGGGCCAGATACGGTGGCCGTTAGCCAGCCGGCGCTGCCACATCCGAGCGTGCGCTGCGGCCCGGAGTTAAATCTTCATTATATAAAACCTCACCTTTGTTAACGTTATTACAACCATTTGTGTTGATAAAACTGAAAACGCAGGCAACTATGTAAACGCAAAGTGTACATTAGCGAGCCTTTGTTATAGTGCAGACACTGGCGGTCAAGTGAGAAGTTCGGGGGGCGTGGTTGATTTGATGTACAAGTGTTTGGTTGGATGTTCGATTCCGCAGCTCCTCCTCTGGCTCCATCAGCCATGCCTCCAATTTCAGCAGTCTTCTGCGAAACTTTGTGCCCGTCACAAGGCGTTTTTTCCTTCACAGCGTTTAATGGAAAATGGCGCTGTCACGACATCCATATTTTATACAATCATTGGTTGCAAAAAAAAACTCACAGAATTGCTGGTACATCTTTCAGCCTGGTTAGAACAGTGCTGTTACAGTTGAACATCACTAAAACAGTGTGTATGTTCTTTTCTAAGAATAATAGGTTAAGTGTAGTACCAGATGTATTTGTATCAGGGGAAAGATTACAAGTTGCATCTGAGTACAAGTACCTTGGTGTTTTGATAGATTCAAAACTATCATTTAAGTCACAGGTTAAAAAGGTTTGTAACTGGGTCAAATTCAGTTTAGCAAATTTTAGATTTATTTGTGATCAGATGTCAAATGAGGCTGCCCTAATCTATTATCACTCCATGATCATTTCTCATATCACTTATTGTTTAACCACTTAATCCCAAGCTATTACTACTTTGAAGCCACTTGAATCATTATACAAACAATCCTTAAAAACCCTTGATAAGAAATCAATTACATTTCACCATTGTTTAATATTAAAAAAACATAACCTGCTTAGTTGGGAAAATTTAATTAAATATGTACATATTTGTGTTTAAGACCCTATATAACCCAACTTCACCACTAAATCAGTTTGTGAAAGTTAGATCGACTGCTCACCGAACTATTAGAGGTGGTGAAAAAGGGGACTGTATTATTCCTCGCAAAAAAAGTAAATTCAGTCAGTCTGTATTTTCAGTGAAAGCTGCTAGGGAATGGCACTCCATCCCACCAACAATTAGAAGATCACTCACTTTTCGTTCTTTTCAGTTTCATGTTAAAAATTGGTTATTGACAAATCAGCATTAGTACTGTATTCTTGAGACTTATTTGTACTGTTTGTTTTTGGCTTTTTTGTCCTTTTCTGCTGTCATCTATCTGTTTTTGTTTTTTAATTGTATTTTTTATATGATAGTGTATTCTATGTTATTATGCTGTGCTTCTATTTTAGAAGTGACTTTTTAACATTCTGTAAGGGGTCTGCAGATGAAAAATAGCCATTCATTTTTCACTAGTTTTAGTTTCTATTTCGTTTTAACTTTTTGTTTTCAAATTCAGTTAGATTTTAGAGGCAGATTTACTAGTTTTTATTAGTTTCTATATTTTGAAATGACTTAGTTTTAGGTTAGTTTTTATTAGTTTCAGTATTAGTTTTAGTTTTTTTTCTAAATAAGGATATTTGTTAGGTGCAAGATTCAAAATCAATAGAATAAATATTGTATAATAAAAACATTTTTTGAAACCTGTATTTAGAGGATACATGAACACTATCATCTACTACTACCATCTACCCATCCTCAAATTCAATACAACAGCCCACAATATAGCAGCCTTAAGTACAATATGTGTGCAAGGCTGCTCTGAGGTTAGATACACATATGGGAAGTTCAGATATTTAACGCGGATGTTTGGACTCAACATAACAAAATCATGTAGTCAGCAATAGTAATTTCAGTCAGTTAAAACATCACCATGATCTGAAAAATGTCTTACAGTAAAGTTTTGCAACCCAGCTGAATCATGATTCACTTATTAAAATTCCGGTACGATTTTCTGTTATGAAATAAACTTTTGTTTTTTCACCAGATCCTCTCATTTAAGCCCTCTGTTTACCCGCAGTGCTGTTGTTCAAGTTTAGTTCAGTCACAGCAGGCTGTCATGTGCTGTTTGTGTTTGGTTCACTGAATCACACATGCGCAGTATTATCGGTTCACCTCTTCTCAAATTTGATCTCAGTGTAACGTTACTGTTCTAATGACTGCATGAGAGTATATATTGGATTATTTCGAGTCAGAGGTGGGTATTAGGCTTGTTAAAAAGTAAGTAGTTTGTGGATGAGTGCTTACTGGAGACGCGAATCGTTTCAAATGATTCCGTTCGTTTTGGTGAACTAGTTTAACCAGTTCACTTAAAAGATCCGGTTAAAAAGATTAGTTCGCGATCGCGATACAGAAATAAAACCCATTATTGGGCACAAATGTGTTAAAGTAATAGTTTTAAGTCCCTGTAATGCTGTCATCGTGCTGCTGCCATGTCCACTCGTTGTTTTTGTCACGAAAGCAACAGCGAGGATGACTGGAGGAGAACCGGCTCAATTCAATTCAATTGACCTTTATTTCTATAGCGCTTTTACAATGTAGATTGTGTCAAAGCAGCTTCACATAGTAGATTATAGTAAATTGAAACAGTGTCAGTCAAGTTTTCAGAGTTTAAGTTCAGTTTAGCTCAGTTCAGTGTGGTTTAATATACTACTGAGAGTGCAAACACTGAAGAGCAATTCCATCGATGCGCAGCTCTACAGATCCCGAACCATGCAACCCAGTGGCGACAGCGGCGAAGAAAAAACTTGACCAATTGGCGAAAGTGAAGAATTTAAAAAACCTCTAGAGAAACCAGGCTCAGTAGGGCACGACCATTTCTCCTATGGCCAAACGTCTTGTGCAGAGCTGCAGTCTAGGCACCGGAGGCTGGAGAATGCTGGACCTCAGCGAAGACTCGTCTGTCCCTGTTCCATAAGATAGACCAACAGTTGTTGGACCAACAACATTTTGCTTTATCCCACATGAATGTAGTAAATCCAAAAACACGAGCCCTAATGTATCGTTAGCGTCATCTACATAGATGTTAAAGTCTCCTACAATTAGTATTTTATCAGTTTTAACTAGTAAGTCAGAAATAAAATCAGAAAACTCTTTTAGAAAATTGACATAGGGTCCTGGGGGTCTATATATGGTGATTAAAGCGAGAGATAACATAGGCTTTTGCATAATATCCAGAAGCATACCAATAAGCGCTAATACTTCAAAGGAGTTAAACATAAGTCCATTTCTCTGATTAACATTAAGAATACCACTAAAGATTGATGCAACTCCACCACCAGTGAGTGGGTGGCACGGCAGTCAAAAACATTTGCATATGTCTTTAGAAAAGGCCTTTTGCACAATGCACTGATATCGTTAATAGGGATGCAATGATTAGCTGATTTTGCTATTTACCGCGCTTAAATTCATTACGGTTAATTAATCACAAAGATTTCTCAAAGCTGCGTTTCTGTTACACTGAACGAAACTGCTGCAACTAATCAAAGTTATGCCAACTGTATGCTAGTTTAAAGTTCCGAGCTTATACCGAGACTAATACGCACCCGATTAACTATAGCAGCAGGCCATTCACATACTGCGTCTTTTCCGCGTGCACTAGCGCCCTCCAGGTGCACACAATAGAAATTATCTCACGCTGTAGTGGTGTGCGTGGCTTTCATGCAATGTAAACAAAAGATACGTTAGACGAATTATTACAAATTATTTAAATGATTATGTATGTATGAACGCAGATGATAACAATAGTTCATTTAAATACTTACCTAATATAAAGCTTAAATTTACATTAGACAAATACTATTTTTTATTTATTCTTATTTTTATTTATTTAGTAATTGTTCTGTCATTTACTTACATTGTAAAATTGTTACTCATGTTTAAATCAAAAACTTTTTCATTTATTTTTAAGTCCAAAAAAAGAAATAGACTATTGTTTGTTTTTCATTAATATTTTGGGCTGTATTTGGTTACTGAGCAGCAATAAGCAACACTTTAAAATATAAACAGTTTTATTGTTATTTTCTAAATTAGTAGTGTTTTGAATTTAATAAATGCATAATAATTATGATAACCGTGAAAACATGATTATTCTTCAGACTATAATCGTACAACCAAAACCTATAATCGTTGCATCCCTAATTGTTACGCAATATAAAACATAACATATGAATGTGTCTGAATGTAGAAGAAGCCTACTTAAGCAATACACTGATTTTGTTAAGCTTTGAAATACAACATTTGAATATGTTTGTAAAAAAAAGCCACATTGTACAATGCAGTGATGCTATGTAGTTTCAAAATACAACATATTAACATTTTAATGTAGACATCACTTATATTGCAAGTCATATCTCTCCGGTCCCTCATTTGGGATGCTTTTCATGAACTGGCCCTCATGGCAATCAAATTGAATAGCCCTGGTTTATACTTTTTTTGTGTGTGTCTATATGTGTTGTGACATGTATTTTTATTTATTTATTTATTTATTTATTTTTTGTAACTTTGTCCTATGTTGCCTGTCTTGACCCAGGACTCCCTGGTAGAAGAGATATTAAATCTTAATGGGATTTTCCTGGTTAAATAATCAAATAAATAAAAAACTGGCCCAGCCAGTACTTAAACCAGTGACCTTCTTGCTGTGAGGTGCTAACCACTGAGCCATCATGCCGCTGACTTGGAGATCAGATAAATAAATTTAAAAATAGTAAAGCAGAACTGTTTACCTCTAGGGGGACTTGTGGGACAGAAAGTGGAGTGTTTCAGACTGTTAATAAGACTTCAAATGAAGAGGCCCAAAAAGTTTGGTAACACTTTATTTTGATGGTCCATTTGAGTATTAGTAGACTGTCTGCTGTGTATCTGTTGATACTGACATTTAACAGTTCTTCAACAGACATTTAACTGACTATAAGAAACTTTGCAAGTACATGTCAACTTACACTAACCCCAACCCTAACCCCAACCTTACAGTCAACTTATAATCTAATGAGAATTAGTTGACATGTAGATGCAATGTAACTTCAATTCAACAAACGGACCATCGAAATAAAGTGTGACCAAAAGTTCCTCCATGGTGTCTTACTTCACTTATTAAGTGCATAAAAAAACATCATGGGCGTCATGGATTCAAGTGAGTCCGGGTCCTAAATGACTTTGTAAGGTTTGGGCTGGATTTGGCCCTCATTAAGCCCAGAAGATGCCCCTTGGTATGAATAAAAGTTTTATCGAATGAAAGCTTTTGCAGTTTTTATGGGTCAAACTAAATCACAGCATGGCTTAAGCCAATGGTTAAATTGATTTACTTAAGCAAAGAGTACAATTACTTAATTAAGAGTTAAGATGCCATAAATGTATACACCCCCTTTGACTCGCACAAGTTAAATTTAAGGACTCGTCTTCTGGCTTTCAAAACTGCTGATGTAGCATTTCGTATTGTTCAAGTGTGCTCGAGATCACAGTATATTACAGTCGTATAAATCCACCCAGTCATACTTTCTAGTCTACAGGGAATGCTAATTTGGAATTATGCGGCCCATAATCTTAACATTAAGCATCATATAGAATGAAAAACCAATTAGAGTCTAATGAATAACAGAAGAGCGGGGGAGCTCTTTAGATGTTGTGCGTTAGAAAACGCACATGAATATCTCAACAGTGTCCTTGATGCTTTAGAAATCTGGCAGGAATTGAAAAGTAGGTATGCATTTATATAATTAGTTTCCCACTGTAACTTTACGTCCTTAAAATCAACATGAACTAAAAGTTGGCCTGATTTACTTTGATAGACTTTCTGAATGTCCTGGTTTTGTTGTGAATGATTCATAAGCGCATGATTTTCACAAATATTAGAAAAGTTATGCTGCCCAAACTTCCATAAGAGTAACAAATTGCTGATTTTATTTTCACCTGGCAACACATTTTGCATTAAAATTAAGCCAGGCTCATTCTGAAAATGTACCACTAAATACATTTCTAGAGACGCCAAATATGTCTCGGGAGGTAAATTTTTTTGCAGTTTTTGTTTTCGCGAATACACCTAAAGCCGATGTGTACGCTTTTTGAGATCTCAAATTTCTTTTGTGAGTGCCATTCGCAACTGCTGTTCTCACGTAAATCCACCAGAGGCCCCTGTCAACTGACTGACTGATCAACGCAATCTCACGGCAATTCGTAACTTGTTGATATAGTGGCTAATTCGTATGAATTCGTATGATCTAATTCATACAATTTAGCTCGATTTGCTCATCACCCAATGACGGTTGGGTGCCACGCCTCCTTTTTAAAATCGTACATTTTCGTACGACTGAACTTGTACGAATTCGTACGAATTAGACACTAAACTGACAAAACGTAAAATACTTACGTTTCCTTGTTAGATCAGGCTGGACTGACTGACTGATCGATCAACTGACCCACCCTCTTCCTTCCCTAAACCCAACCAATAGTGTTTTCAAAAGCACCGATTGACCCGCCCACCTACTTCCCTAAACCCAAGCGACAGTGTTTTCCCTCGCCTGATTTTTATCACTTTTTCAGATTTTACGACATTCTCACCCTGTTATTTACTTGTTTATTTTATTTGTTGGCTTCTGTTTTTGTCTTACCCGCTTTCTGGAACCGTTCTTCGCCAGACTTGAACCCTGTTGTCATGATCTACTCCTCTCTGCATCTCAAGTCCACTGACGTACATGGCGAGCTACTGGGTAAACTGGTAACAGCAGGAAAGCTGTCCATACAGAGGTAACCACTCAGCTGGTAAGCGCGAAAAGGAACCGCTTCATACCGCCTGGTAGAGTTCATTTTAAAGATGGAATGCAGACATACATACTTCTGGCTACATAATTTGCGATCTCCAGAAATTTATATAGGGGTATGTTTTCAGAAGGAGCCTATGTTGATTAAAATCCTATTTTTATCATTTCTTTGTAATTATTTAATTATATTAATTATATAATTTCTGACTGGAACTTCTGCATATATAGAATAGAATATAGAATATATTCTTTATCCTTTTATTTTTTGCTTTTCTTGTTCAAATATCTTAAAGATACAGGTACATATTCTTGTTTTAAATGTCCCATGAAATTAAAATAAAGTCTTTATAGATGTTCGTATCAGTATTATTCAGTTTTAGGATATCTATAAGCTAGTAAAGCACAGCCATATCACCCTGCAGCCCAAGACCGGTTACTCACTGAAGCTAAGCAGGGCTGAGCCTGGTCAGTACCTGGATGGGAGACCACATGGGAAAACTAGGTTGCTGTTGGAAGTGGTGTTAGAGTGGCCAACAGGGGGCGCTCAACCTGTGGTCTGTGTGAGTCCTAATGCCCCAGTAAAAGTGAAGGGGACACTACACTGTCGATGGGCGCCGTCTTTCGGATGAGACGTTAAACCGAAGTCCTGACTCACTGTGGTCCTGTGGCTGCCGTCGCATCATCCAAGTGGATGCTACACACTGGTGGTGGTGTGGAGAGACCCCCCTCATGATTGTGAGGCGCTTTGGGTGTATGGCCATACACAATAAATGCGCTATATAAATACACATTACATTACATTACATTACATTACATAGTGTGCTACAGTGTTAAAATACGCATTTAGAAGATATAAAACTGATATAAACATGTAAAGCTTGTAGTTTGTCACTTCAGCCCAAATGGATTAATGTTTTTATTCACGTCATCTTACACTACAGTTTCTCATCACATCATAACCAATCAAATGCTCATTAGTGTCTGACAAGCCCCGCCCCCTTCAAGACGATTCTAGTTTGCTTTTCATATGATGCACTTGAGCTCAACCACTCTCTCTGGCAGAGCTGTGATAAAACACAGTTGTTGTGGGGAGGAGCTACACTGTCCCGCCCTCTCTTCGTGATTCAGTTGAGATTGTCAAACATTGAATAAAAATGCATATTTCAAAGCACTTCACGATTTATTGGAAAACAAATTTTGTGTAAAAAATATCTGTTAAAGGGCACCTATGGTGAAAAATCTACTTTTCAAGCTGTTTGGACAGACCTATGTGTAGGTATAGTGTATAGACCATCATATTGGGGTGATATAAACACACCCAGTCCTTTTTTTTCAATTTAACAACATAAAAACAGTGGACCAATTGGAGCTGTTTTGAGACCGACCGCAACTTGACGTAGGAGTGTGGTCCCCCCGCCCACCGAATTGATTGACAGCTGCGTATTAACATGTTTCCGTAGTAACGCTTATAATCATATCAACAAGACAGGACGTGCGCAAAACAACCGGGAATAAAAGGTCTGTTCAGTTTGCTAGGAACTTTGTTGTGTGCGTGAACTTTGTAACGACATTGTGTGTGACTCGTCATTGCAGCTCCACAACAAATGCATCAAATACTCATTGGTAAAGTTCTTACTGTAGTATTTCTCACAAACTTTACATGAGATCTGCTTCCTTTATGTCTGTCTGTTGTCTGAGGCAGCCGATTGAAACGATGGGCTTGAAGGACTAGCCTTAAAGGCACAGTACACAAAAACCGCAACCTGCTGCTCAAAGCTATAAATTAGTAACTTATGAAAGGTATAATAAATAATCTGATGGGTGTTTTGAGCTGAAACTTTACAGACACATTCTGGAGACACAAAATACTTATATTAAATCTGGAAAAAGTGGTAACGTAGGTGCCTTTTAATTAATAGTTTTCGTATTTTGTGATTCACAAGTGTTTTGTTTATTTACGATTGCGAATTGCATTATGGGGCGTTGATCTCCGCTCTGTCGACTTTTGATGTTGAAAATTCAACTTTACAGTTTAACAAAGTGACTTTTTTGACATTTTAGTAGTTTCAAAATATAATGTATAAGAATATATAGAGAAATAAGTCTGTAAAATAACAGAAAATGTACTGGCAGGCTTTTGTACTGTAATATAAAACACCAGCCCAGATAATATATCCCTTTGAACTATTAAATATGTTAACAAAAGTAACTTTTTCGAACTTTTCAATAACGATCAAGGTCCCATATTGCAATTATAAAGCATAAATAAACAGGGAATGAAACAATAAATAAAAACATAAATCCTGCTTATTTACAGATATTTTTTACAGTGCATGTACCCAACAGGCACACAACATCCTGAGACATTAATATTAGGTTAGATTTAGGTCTTGATGTCAGGTGATTAAAATTAGCCAGCATCTAAAAATGTTATTTTGATATACAATAATTACGTCAAATGACGTTGATGTTTTCTTGATTTTAAATTGCATTGGAAAGTTACCAAAAACATCGTTGAGCCAACATCTTAAACCAATGTTATATTAATGTCAAATATTGAGATTTATTCGTTAGGTATGGCAACCAAAATCCAGCATCTGATGAACATCATAGTGGTAACGTCCACACAACGTCAAGAACTTGAACGTTGAAGAAACGTGAACTGCCAACTTATGCAGCATATGTTTTACACAACGGATGCCCTTCCAGCTGCAACCCAGTACTGGGAAACATTCATACACACTCATACACTACGGCCAATTTAGTTTTATTCAATTCATTATAGCATGTCTTTGGACTGTGGGGGAAACCGGAGCACCCGGAGAACACCCACGCCAACACGGCAAGAACATGCAAACGCCACACAGATATTCAATTCAATTCAATTCATCTTTATTTGTATAGCACTTATATAATGTAGATTGTGTCAAAGCAGCTTTATATGGAAGATTATAGTGAATTGAAACAGAGTCAGTTCAGTTTTAAGAGATTAAGCTCAGTTCAGTTTAGCTCAGTTCAGTGTGGGTTAATAATCACTACTGAGAGTCCAAACACTGAATAGCAAATCCATCGATGCGCAGCTCTACAGATCCCGAACCATGCAAGCCAGTGGCGACAGCGACGAGGAAAAAACTTCACCAATTGGCGAAAGCGAAGATTTAAAAAACCTCGAGAGAAACCAGGCTCAGTTGGGCACGACCATTTCCCCTATGGCCAAACGTCTTGTGCAGAGTTGCAGTCTAGGCGCAGGAAGGTGGATCTCAGCGAAGACTCGTCTGTCCTAGGAGCATCACAGGAGTCAGTCTCATGCTCTCACTCCACGATGACCACCACAGCAGCTGCTCAGGATACGGCCTGGTCCAGAAAACCTTGGGATCATCTCGTCGCTGGTCTCGGATCGCGTTAGTGGCACTGCATAGTCTGAGGGCCTCGGGATGAGTACCCCCAGGTGGAAATACAGAATAAGGAGAATAATTAGCGTAGCTGCTGTTCATAGTGTATATAAACGAGAACCAAAATCATGTGTGGGGCACATCATGCGTCATAGTGCTATGTACTGCACTGAGTGTATGTGTAAATGGCCACAAGAGGTCACTATAGGTCGGTAATTCTCACTCACCTGATTCAGGTTACTGGATTTAAGGCAAACCCCGGAACCTGTATAATCATACTACGCACACTCATCCAAACGCTCTCACCTCAGAAGCTTGGTGGCAAATTCCGTGACAAATGTAAGTTTATGCAAGTTCTTTAAGCACGATGATGTGCATTATAATGTTGTTTGTCTTTTGTTGCATTGTGTCATGTTTGCATTCGTGTGTACTGTTTAGCCAGATGATCATCATGAAACAAAGAGGCTACGTGTTTAAAGCTAGCACCCCTTGGTGAGCGGAGTGAGGTGTGTAACTTATATCTGTGTTTCAAATATGGAAAGTTGTAACGATGTAAAGTCTAAATGGTCTATTTTTTGGAAACTGTTGTGTTTTAAAAGTGTTAGCTGAGTGAATTATTGTGTAAATGTTGTTTTGCATAGCTCATTTGCTGTGCATAGTGTACAGATGCATAAAAATGCACTGTAAATGTGTAGGAACTTGTAGTAAACTTGCTTTGTGCAATTTGTGTTTACTTCTAGTTTTCACGGTGTTTATGCTGGTTCGGAATAAAACTCATTACACCCGTCAGAGACTCTCTGCTTCATTTAAAGAAAATCAAGGGCTGCTACAGTGAAAACTCACCGCTGAGCCATCCACCAACGTCGACATCTTTAATCAGCGGATTGAAGAACATCTATGAACACCATCTTTGTGTGGATGACACAGCTGCAGTGAGAGACTTTGGCTGAGTAAGTGGGTAAACTCAACTGAAGACACAGTATACATTAAGAACTGCCATTTTCTAAATAATTCCTAGGAGGATCTTCAATGTGCAAGACAAATACTGTAAATGCCAGTACTGTAAAGCAAAGTAATAAGTTAAAGAGTGTGGCTATGGTCATTGTCACATAATTATGTCCTAATTCTTGAATCCTACAATTCCTGAGGGCTAAACTTGTTGTAAATTATTTACTGTCCTCGTTTATGACATTGGCATTGTCTCTGTTTAACATCTTGGGGTGGTCATTAGTGTAAACGTCTAATTTAAGTGGTAAAATAGTGAGAAAAGTTAAATTTACCACTCATTTATTTGAGTTTAGACGTAAAACACCTTAAGACTTTACAGTATAAACAGATTCACATTATAATATACCATGTCATTACCTTCTGAGAATACAGACAACATTTTAGATGCCCCACAGGTTAGGTCGAGCTCCCGCAAACGTGCTTTCACAGAAAAGGGTCAAGGATTACATGATCAGGAAGCTAGAAAAAATGAAAAGGCATTTATCAAAGCCTATGACTCTTGGAAGCTTATAGCCAAAGAGGTTAGGGTAAAACTGAAGGCATTCTGCTCAGCTGAGGACCTTGATAAAATGCAAACTAATGTTAAATCTAAGCAAGCTATAGTACACCAAAATTATGAGCCCATTCGACGCAATCATACTACTACTCCAAATATTGTAAAGAAAATGGATGCATGTGACACTCTTACAGCTGAGATTTGTGACCTTGTTAGTAAACGTATGGAAAACATAGACGAGGTTTTCAATGACCAACTAGAGAAAGAAAGAGTAAGAATGGTGCTAAATAAGGAAGAGTATGGGTCAGTCTTTGGAAATACAAAAACAGAGACAGTAAGTTCAGAGTTATCACAAGGATCTGACCACAACTCAAGCACTACCTCCAGTTCCTCTAGCAAACGGGCAGATGCAGAAGCAGACTTGGCTGCCAAAGTAGAACAGGCAAAATCTATGCAAAAATTACACATTCAACAAGCAAGACTCGACAAACTAGAGAGTGAATGGAAACTCAAAGAAACCCAGATGTTAGCTGAAATCAAGAAAAAGGAGGCTGAAATGAAAGTTAATTTGGAAGTGGAAAAATCAAGGTTACAACAGTTACAAGCAGAGAATGAAGTGAAGGTAGCAGCAGCGCGAGTAAGAGCGTACAACAATTTTGATGGTCATGAAAGTTTAGAAGAAGACACTGACCACAAAACCCAGAACAGCTGGCAAGATGCTACTCCACTTAATCCACAAGCATTACCATTCCAGCCTCATACTGCACCTTTCAAAACACCAATGCCTCAGGAGGAGGTCAGTCTTGCACAGGCAATTGCGAGCTCACTCACTTTAAGCCGACTACCAGTCCCAGAACCAACTACATTCACTGGTGACCCCTTAAAATTTATAGATTGGAAAATATCTTTCATGGCTCTCATTGATCAGAAGCCCTTCCCAGCTAGTGAAAAAATGCTCTATCTAAAGAGTTATCTTGCCGGAGAAGCGCGCAAAGCTGTTGAAGGATTTTTCTACAGAAACTCAGACGAGGCATATCAGGGTGCCTGGGCAGTTTTACAAGATCGATATGGAAGCCCCTTTGTTGTCCAAAGAGCCTTCAGGGACAAGCTCATGAAGTGGCCCAGGATATCTGCAAATGACCCTATTGCCTTAAGAGAATTTGCAGATTTCCTTCAAGGTTGTGTTGAAGCCATGCCTCACGTTAAGGGTTTAGGTATTCTAAATGATTGTGAGGAAAACCACAAGCTCCTTAAAAAACTGCCTGAGTGGATGATGCGCCGGTGGAGTCGTATTGTTGTAGAAGAGCTAGACAGATCTGGAGAATATCCAAGTTTTGTGCATTTCACGCAATTTATGCAAACTGAGGCCCGCATAGCTTGTAACCCCATTGCCTCACCACTTCTAATGAATGTTAAATATACAGATGAGAGACTTCCTAAGAGAACTAAGGTACTCAATACAGGTGTTAAAACGAAAACTTTCATCTCAGGTCCTCCTGAAAATCCCAAACCGAAACCACCTTGCTTAGTTTGTAAAGACGAAACGCATGGCGTTGTTAAGTGTCCATCCTTTGCAACAAAGACTATGGATGAAAAGAAATCTTTTATTCATGAGAATCATCTATGTTTTGGATGCTTAGGGAAGTGGCACACTACCAAAGATTGTAGAAGGCGACACACCTGCAGTACATGTGGTCGACGTCATCCAACCTGCTTGCACATAGAAAGGGATGGAAACCCTCTTGAATCGACAAGCAAGGATTACATAGCAACCGGAGGCCACTCAAGCAAGAAAATCCACAAAGTCATGGCCCATGCATTGACACAGCATGTTTCTGCAACCTCTAGCATAGTGCCAGTTCTTGTGTCATCGACAACAAATCCCCAGAAAGAAATTCTCACTTATGCCTTGCTTGACACTCAAAGCGACTCAACTTTTATCTTGGAAGATTTGGTCACCAAATTAAATGTAAACACTCAGTCAGTGCAACTTAAGCTTAGCACAATGACGGCTGTCAACACAGTCATAGCAAGTAAGGTTGCCTGTGGTCTACAACTTCGGGGACTTAACTCTGAAAATTACATCCAACTAAAGCAGACCTACACAAGAGACTTTATTCCAGTTGAGAAGTCTCACATTCCTACCAAAGCTACAGCTGTCCAGTGGCCTCATTTGAAACATCTAATAAACAAGTTACATCCACTTCAAGATTGTGAGGTGGGTCTGTTAATTGGTTATGATTGTCCATCAGCACTGGCTCCTCTGGAGGTTGTCACAGGCAAGGAAAATGAACCTTTCGCTCAAAGGACAACGCTAGGCTGGAGCATAATAGGGTCAGCCAATCCCCACTTAGATAGATGTGGAAACGAAACCTTTGTGCATCGTGTTATGGTGAAAGAGAAGCCACTGGCAATCGATGTGCTGAAAGCACTGGAATCAGACTTTAATGAGAGGAGTTATGAGGAGAAGTATGTGTCACAGGATGAGGTTCGCTTCATACAGCTTCTAAATGGAAAAATTAAGCAGAAAAAGGATGGCCACTTTGAGATCCCACTTCCCTTCAAGGGTAGCAGTCCTCCAATTCTGCCAAACAACAAGAAACTGGCTACTGTTCGCTTGCAACACCTAAAGAAGAAGTTAATGAGCAACAGACCGTATCTTGAGCATTACACAGCCTTCATGGAAGAAATTCTCAAGAAAGGTGATGCTGAGCCAGCACCGCCATTTTCTGATGAAGAGACTGTCTGGTATATCCCACATCATGGTGTGTACAATCTCAAGAAGCCAGACAAATTAAGAATTGTGTTTGATTGCTCTGCAAAGTTTCGTGGGATCTCTCTAAATGACACTCTACTGACAGGCCCAGACCTAATTAACTCTTTGGTGGGAGTTCTTTGTCGATTTAGAAGGGAAGCAGTTGCTGTGATTTGTGACATCGAAAGGATGTTCCACCAATTTAGTGTCTCACCCGAAGTTCGCAACTACTTAAGATTCCTCTGGTGGGAAGGTGGTCTGTTGGAAAAGGAACCACAAGAATATAGAATGACAGTCCACCTTTTTGGGGCTGCATCCTCTCCTGGATGTGCCAACTTTTGTCTTAAGTATCTGGCACAGCAACACAAGGTGGACCACCCTGCTGCTTCAGCATTTTTGGAAAAGAACTTCTATGTAGATGATGGGTTAATCAGTGTCCCAACTGTCAAAGAAGCAAAGAAACTAATTGTTGAAGCACAGAAATTGTGCAAAGGAGCAGGGCTACGTCTGCACAAGTTCAATTCAAATCAAAGTGAGGTCCTCTCCTGTATAGCTTCTTCAGAAAGGGCAGTAAACACTGATCCTCTTAATCTTAAACCCTATCCAGCTGCGGAAGCACACATACTTGGAATTCAGTGGTCATCAGAAAATGACACCTTTAGCTTCAACACTAGTGCAAAGGATCACTCCCCAACACGCCGTGGTCTCTTATCTGTTGTAGCATCTCTGTATGACCCACTTGGGTTCGTAGCTCCTTTCACACTGTGTGGCAAGCACATCCTACAAGAACTGTGTTGTAGAGGTATTGGGTGGGATGATCCTATTCCTGAGAATTTGCGTTCACGGTGGGAGGAGTGGAAGAATGGTTTGCTGAGACTAAAGGAAATTGCAATTCCGCGATGTTACTATCCACAGAACTTTGGTGAAATTGTTAGTGTGGAATTACACCATTTCGCTGATGCCAGTAATGCAGGATATGGCTCATGTTCGTATCTCAGGTACAAAAACAATAGAAATGAGATTCATTGCAGCTTTGTAATGGCCAAAGCGAGAGTTGCCCCCACAAAGATTACAAGTATCCCAAGATTGGAACTCTCAGCTGCAGTCACCGCAGCCAGGATGAGTGTTATGCTGAAGACGGAACTCGAGATGAAGATCGAGCAAGAATTTTTCTGGACGGACTCCCAAGTTGTACTTGCTTACATCAACAATGAGGCACGACGTTTCCATGTGTTTGTGGCGAACCGTGTTCAACTGATTAGAGAAATCACTGACCCAAATCAGTGGAACTATGTGGATACAGCACAAAACCCAGCTGATCACGCCTCTAGGGGTCTTCATGCTTCAGCCATCACTTCATCTAGCTGGTTATCAGGGCCTGAGTTTCTATGGGGACAGGAAGTGCATCCTATGCCTAAGCCTTCTACTGAGCTGCTAACAGGTGATCCAGAAGTTAAATGCATTCAGGTTTTGGCGACCCAAATAAGTGACGGGAATGACATTCTTGGTCGTCTGAGTCGATTTTCCACCTGGACAATGCTTGTTAAGGTGGTTGCCAGGATCAAAAGACTTGGGTCCAAGTTAAAACAGCATGGTGAAATTGTGACTGTCATGGAACGTAGGAAGGCTGCGGAAGTGCTGTATCAGCTCGTTCAGCAGCAAGCCTTTCCCCAAGAGCTGAAGGCACTTCAAGGGAACTTTCATGGGAATACTATTCCAAGTTCAAGTCCTCTTTTCCGCCTCAACCCCATTCTAGATGGGGAACTTCTTCGCGTTGGTGGAAGACTGAAAGCATCAACCCTCAGTCCAGAACTAAAACATCCTATCATTCTCCCAAAAGACAGCCACATCACCAATCTGCTCTTGGCTCATTATCATGCCCAGGTCTGCCACCAGGGTCGAAGTCAGACCTTAATGGAGCTTCGGGCCAATGGATTTTGGGCCATAGGTGCAAATAAATCAGTCAGCAAGTTAATACATAGATGTGTGAAATGTCGGAAACTCAGAAGACCAACTGAGGAGCAACAGATGTCTGAACTCCCCAAAGAACGCTGTGAAGTCTCTGCACCTTTTACTTTCTGTGGAATGGATTGCTTCGGGCCATTTGTTATTAAGCGAGGTCGTAAAGAGTACAAGAGATATGGACTGATTTTTACATGCCTGTCTTCTCGTGCAGTACATTTAGAAATGCTTGATGACTTGTCAACGGACGCATTTATTAATGCTTTAAGGTGTTTTATTAGTCTTAGAGGAGCAGTTTGTCATCTACGCTGTGATCAGGGCACTAACTTCGTGGGTGCGAAGAATGAGTTCAAAGAAGCTCTCAAGCAATGTGATACAGAGGCTTTGAAAGCTTTTCTGGCAGATAAACAGTGTGAGTTCACTTTCAATGCTCCATCAGCGAGTCATGCAGGGGGCGTGTGGGAGCGACAAATTCGGACAATCCGAAGTGTACTGAACGTTACAATTGCCCAGTGTTCAAGTAGACTAGATGATGCCTCTCTCAGAACACTGTTCTACGAAGCAATGGCTATTGTCAACAGTCGTCCGTTAAATGTTGATGGAATCAATGATCCCATGGCACTAGAACCCCTGACTCCCAACTATCTAATTTTGATGAAATCAAAGGTGGCATTACCACCTCCCGGGAAGTTCATCAAGGAAGATATGTACGCTGTGAAGAGATGGCGCAGAGTACAATATTTGACTGAACAGTTCTGGAGCCGGTGGAAGAAGGAATACCTCCTGAACGTGTCCACTAGGCAAAAGTGGCTTGTACCCCGGCGCAACTTGAAAGTAAATGATATAGTCATCATCAAGGAAGATTCACTTCCAAGGAACCAGTGGCAACTAGGACGAGTGGTCGAGACAACAGAAGGGATTGATGGCTTAGTGCGTCGGGTAAAAGTACAAGTTGGGGAGCGAAGAATAACACAGAAACAGACTAATTGCTGTAAGCCCTCAATCATCGAACGACCAATCCAAAAGCTAGTGCTCCTCCTTGAAGATGAATGATGGTCTGTCAGTCTTGTAGATACTTACATCAGGCATGTTTGTCTTACAGATTTAGGGTGACCCTTATCGTATTTGTGATCTATATAGTAGACCTATAAACTCAACAGTTAGTCATTCATTATTGCTTAGAAAATCATATATGAGTAACTGTTTTTCTTTTGTTTTCCTGCTAAATCCAGTTATCATAACATGATTGGTGGGAGTGTAAATGGCCACAAGAGGTCACTATAGGTCGGTAATTCTCACTCACCTGATTCAGGTTACTGGATTTAAGGCAAACCCCGGAACCTGTATAATCATACTACGCACACTCATCCAAACGCTCTCACCTCAGAAGCTTGGTGGCAAATTCCGTGACAAATGTAAGTTTATGCAAGTTCTTTAAGCACGATGATGTGCATTATAATGTTGTTTGTCTTTTGTTGCATTGTGTCATGTTTGCATTCGTGTGTACTGTTTAGCCAGATGATCATCATGAAACAAAGAGGCTACGTGTTTAAAGCTAGCACCCCTTGGTGAGCGGAGTGAGGTGTGTAACTTATATCTGTGTTTCAAATATGGAAAGTTGTAACGATGTAAAGTCTAAATGGTCTATTTTTTGGAAACTGTTGTGTTTTAAAAGTGTTAGCTGAGTGAATTATTGTGTAAATGTTGTTTTGCATAGCTCATTTGCTGTGCATAGTGTACAGATGCATAAAAATGCACTGTAAATGTGTAGGAACTTGTAGTAAACTTGCTTTGTGCAATTTGTGTTTACTTCTAGTTTTCACGGTGTTTATGCTGGTTCGGAATAAAACTCATTACACCCGTCAGAGACTCTCTGCTTCATTTAAAGAAAATCAAGGGCTGCTACAGTATGCTTTGCTAAAAAGATAGGTCTTTAATCTAGTTTTGAAGAGCGAGAGTGTGTCTGAGCCTCGGATATTATCAGGAAGGTTATTCCAGAGTTTAGGGGCCATAAATGAGAAGGCTCTGCCTCCTTTACTCGACTTTGATATTCTAGGTACTACCAGAAGCCCTGAGTTTTGAGATTGTAAAGAGCGAGTTGGGTTGTAGCGAGACAGGAGGTTGGTTAGATAAACAGGAGCTAGATTATTTAAAGCTTCATAGGTAAGGAGTAATATTTTAAATTCAATTCGAAACTTAACAGGCAGCCAGTGTAAGGAGGATAAAATTGGGGTGATATGATCATATTTTCTAGATCTGGTAAGAACTCTGGCAGCTGCATTTTGCACTAGCTGGAGTTTGTTTATAGAGGATGCTGGGCAACCAGCAAACAGAGCATTACAGTAATCTAGCCTAGAAGTCATGAAAGCATGAATTAGCTTCTCTGCATCTGATATGGATAGCATACTTCGCAATTTAGCAATATTTCTCAGATGAAAGAAAGCAGTTTTTGTGACATGGGATATATGATTTTTGAAAGTTAATTGCTGTCTAATATGGTAATATACTGTCTTTTATAGTAGAGCTAACGCTAACTTTATATCCTATATATAATAGGATTGCAGGTCGAGTTGTGAGAACTGCTGTGTACAGGATTTAGGCCCAATAAGTAATAATTCTGTTTTGTCTGAGTTTAAGAGAAGAAAATTGTTGGTCATCCAGTCTTTAATATCTTTGATACACTCGGTTAGCTTAGACAGTTCAGACATCTCATCAGGTTTAGTTGAAATGTATAATTGAGTATCGTCTGCATAGCAATGAAAGCTGATCCTGTGTTTTCTAATAAGATATGCCAACTGACCCAGCCGGGGCTCGAACCAGCGACCTCCTTGCTCTAAGGCGACAGTGCTTACCACTGAGCCACCGTGCTGCCCTTTATAAAGATCAGTGTTCTGTATTTAAAAACTAAAAAGATTAATGTTTACTTCTTAGTTACCTGGTTGCTCTGTTTACTTTTTCAATTCACTCATCGAATTTCCTCCCAAAATTAAAATACAAAATGGATTTGTACTCATTAACGCAGCCTTCTCCTGAGGTTCCCTGAACACAATGAAGAATGACTATTTGTTTTCTCGCACAATGTGCAGACCAGCAGTATTCGGCACAGTCTGGATTCCAGGTTGCATTTTTCATGGTTTTACATAATAGGGTGAAATTTGATGGTAATCTTAATCAAGACATACAGTTTCCTTTGTCTGGTCTGAATAGCTGAATGTGTCTGCCAAAATAACACACCATTTTTCACCAACCAACAACTGGCAGCTGGAATCTGGGTCAGAAAGCATGTCCGACTTTCAATACAAAATGATTGCTCGCTTGATGATATTTTAGTTAAATCCTTTACAGAAAAACACACACATGAGCTTTTCATGTTAAAATCACATGCAAAATGCAAGTCTAACACACAGGAAACCAACATAGGCTCATTCTGAAAGCGTAGCCCTATATACATTTCTGAAGATCGCAAATTATGTAGCCAGAAGTATATATAGCTGCATTTCGTTTTTAAAGCAAGCACTACAGAGCGGTATGACGCCATACATTTACACGCTTACCAGCTGATCGCTTACCTCAGTATGGACAGCTTTTCCGCTGTTATGAATTTGTCCAGTCACTCACCATGTATGTCAGCGGACTTGAGATGCAGAGAGGAGTTGACCACAACAGGGTTCGAGTCCAGCGAAAAACAGTTCCAGAAAGCAGGTAAAACAGAAGCCAAAATAAACCACTAAATAACAGGGTGAGAATGTGGTAAAATCTGAAATTGTGGTAAAGATCAGACGAGATCTTTTCTTTTTCTGGATTGCATTTAAAAACACTATTGGTTGGGTTTAGGGCAGGGGCGCCACCCCTGGGTAAACTCTGGCCACCCCTGTGGCCACCCCAGTATGATTTTGCTGTTGACGTTATTAATTTAAATGTACTCATGTAAATTCCCAATATTTCAATAAATAAAATGAATAAATAAAAATAAATAAATTATTGTTGGTGCCACTGACGTAGCTGATTCACTGCTCTCCCCCTCAGCGCTGGTTCAACGCTGGTGAAAGCAAACTGACGCATGAAAACCATTCCCGTGCGCCTCACGCACTCCTGTGATAATCCCAGTTGTTTGCATGCATTCCGATAAAATACGCACCGCTCATGCGCCGTGAAACAGGAGTAACAGCCTTTTGTGCAGAGGTGTCGGCACGCATCGAGTTTTGCAAGTCGACTAAACTAAAGTTTATATAATATGATGATGTAGTAACTTTCACTAAGCATGGCTTTAAAGCAAAAAGGAGGGATAAAGAGTCAGGGAGGTAAGACTTCATTACATTATGTTGTGTATGGGATGGTTCGCCCATGGTGTCATTTAAACTAGAACCACCACTGCCCTCCCCGATCGTCGTTGACAGCACACACACACACCTTCAATAGACAGCAATGGCAATATAATATTTACCTTAAGGTACATCAATAGAAGAAGCTGCATTAATAATATTGTGGCTCAAAAAGGAATATGGATAAATTATATTATTAGGGTCTGTATAGTGAATGTGTGTGTAGTAATGCCTTTTGTTCAGTTTGTTCATTTGTTTGTTTTATTAATTAATTCATGAATCTTCATGAATTTTAGACTTGGCATATACCATATTCTGTGCAATAACAGTATGTAAAAAATAACTAAACAGTTAGATATATATATATATGAAAAGTGTTTTTAAACTAAATATTGATTTTTGGGTCCCACTTTATATTGTGTCGCTTATACCTGTGAACTTACATGGTAATTAGATGTGTAAGTAGTATGTAACTACAGTTTATGTACACACGTTTACATAGTATTTACTTTTGTATTACTGGTGTAACTACACTCATGTAACAACCCACTGAATAGTATGTGTAAGTACAAATGTGTAACAGGACATTGGTAACAACAGTTGGAAAGTACACATCTGTAACAAGAATTATGTAAGTGCATTGTGTAACAACAATATGTACTTGCAGATGTTTTCCCACTTCCACACCTGTTTGCAGATCATGCACTTGTGAACACTGTATGGCAGAACTAATGCTGCATTAGAAGGTTTCACCTTGTGATACCAGTGTACTTACATGGTAACTCCACAGGAACTGTCCACTTAATATAAAGTGTAAAATGGTCACAAATTACTGTGTAACTTGTAGAAATATCTTCTATGCAACACTTTAATAACAGTGTAGTTACATGGTAACTCCACAGGAACAGTCCACTATAAAGTTTAAAATAAAATTCATTTTCGTTTCGGCCTAGTCCCTTTATTAATCTGGGGTCGCCACAGCGGAATGAACCGCCAACTTATCCAGCATATGTTTTACACAGTGAATGCCCTTCCAGCTGCAACCCATCTAAGCCGAAAAGAAAATGAATGAATGTATGAACAGTAATTTGTGACCATTTTACACTTTATATTGAGTGGATCCTGTGGATTTACCATGCAAGTACACTTGTATCACAAGGTGAAACCTTCTAATGCAGCATTAGTTCTGCCATAGTGTTCACAAGTACATGATCTGCAAACAGGTGTGGAAGTGGGAAAACATCTGCAAGTACATATTGTTGTTACACAATGCACTTACATAATTCTTGTTACAGATGTGTACTTTCCTAGTGTTGTTACCAATGTCCTGTTACACATTTGTACTTACACATACTATTCAGTGGGTTGTTACATGAGTGTAGTTACACCAGTAATACAAAAGTAAATACTCTGTACCAGTGTGTACATAAACTGTAGTTACATACTACTTACACACCTAATTACCATGTAAGTTCACAGGTATAAGCGACACTTAATATAAAGTGGGACCGATTTTTATTTGATTTGCACATGTACTTGCTGAATTATTTCAAGGAATAAATTGCAATATTTTAAGAGTAATTAATTAAACAAATTAAAACCACATTATTTCATTTACCAGAAACAAAAATATAACATTACACTGAATTCTTAGATTTTTTTTGTGTGCCACCCCAAGATTTGCTGCGGCCTCTTCTGGCCACCCCTAAGAAAATTTTCTGGGGGCGCCACTGGTTTAGGGAGGGTGGATCAGTTGATTAGTCAGTCAGTCGACAGCGGCCTCTGGTGGATTTACGCAAGAACAGCAGGCGCGAATGGCACCAGCAAGAGAAATTTGAGATCTCAGAAGTGTACATAGTGGCCTCTGGTGGATTCGCAAAAACAAAAACTGTGAAAAAATGTAGCTCCTGGGACATATTTGACGGTGTCCAGAAATGTGTATAGCGGTACGTTTTCAGAATGAAGCCTGGGCTGCAGGAAACGTGTAATTCATGTGGAAAAAAGTAGTTACATGATGTTCTAATACCAAGTTGAATGTGTGTTCCACTTGTGTTCCATATGTATTTCAATTTTATTTACACCACATTTTTTATGTGAAGATGTTACTTAAAGGTCTCATGAAGTGCTTTGAAATGTGTATTTTTGTTCGATGTGTGACATAATTTTGAATTAAACTTGAATACAGAGCAGAACATAGAGCCCCTTCCCTTTAAAAAACAGCTAATAGCATTTTGTTTTTATCACAGCTCTGCCAGTGAGAGAGGTTGAGCTCAAGCGCATCAAATGAAAAGCATATTGAAGCGGGTGGGGCATGTCAGATACTAGAGAGCATTTGATTGGTCAGAAGATTTGGTGAGAACCTGAAGTACGAGGAGATGTCAAAAAAAATGTTCAGAATCAGTTTTATTGCCAAATGTGCTTGACCAGTGGCATTGCGAAGGGGGCGCTTTGGGGGCTTAAGCCACTGATGTATTGTCAAAAGCCGTTGATCTTTTGGAATATGTTGCACTTAAAAAAAATTGGTTGTATATAAAATTTATTTTGTTATCAAAGAACTTAAAATAAACACATACATCACTGCATTTCACTTAACGCAGCTTTTGTGTCGGGTAATTAAATAGCCAGCTGTTCAGCATTACCGGTTTCTACCGGCAGGTGGGAGTGAGACTGTCACCTATCTTTTACAGTCAATGGTTGTCACACGGCAAGTGTTAAAAAAATCCCGCCACTGCGCTGTCATCATTCATTCATTATTTTGAAGAGCTGAAGCTAACGAGGTTATAATACAACTGTTAAGTGAAACTGAATAGTTCTAACTACTGATGAAGCTTAATATTTGTTTTTGCAGTATAAAATGTGTGTAGTTTTGGTGAAATAAAATAACATCAATAAATTGTGCGTCATATCAATGTAAATACACGCAAATTATTTAGAAAAACGTAAATTGTACTAGCTTTATGATATAGATATCTAGACATATTTATCTAGATTTTATAGCCAGTCACATCTCACATGGTGTAGTTAAATCACAGTAAGTTCATGCTAGCTTATTATTTTATAGCTACTGTAACATGTCAGTTAGCATCAGATTATAAATCGACTTTATTCTTATGAAAATACCTAAGATGGCTGGAAGAACACATGTAGACCCTTTATTGTCGCAGACGTGTAAATAGTCGGTTAAAGCCATTTTATTTTTATTCA
This sequence comes from Danio kyathit, assembly GCA_903798195.1. Classification (NCBI taxonomy): domain Eukaryota; kingdom Metazoa; phylum Chordata; class Actinopteri; order Cypriniformes; family Danionidae; genus Danio; species Danio kyathit. The sequence goes on along the minus strand of LR812526.1, from coordinate 10,663,942 downwards.
GATCTTATTTTCATGCATTTAACTACAGCAATAGCTGGATGCCTTCATCAAAATCAGGGATTTCCTACTACTTTTGTGAGGCATATGGAATTTCTGCTCAAGTTTGAATAAAAAAACAGGCATTACATGCATTTAAAGTGCCACAATGCCCACATCACCCTATTTTAGGAAAGACTGGAAAAAAAAACTCCCTCCAAAGAAATTTGAAGAAAACATATTTCTAGCATATACATCTTTATTTATTTATTTATGTATTTTTTTTTACTATTTTGATACAATTTTTATTATATCAAAATTAGCAGCCTATTGAATATTAATATTTTGCAAGGTATTGAATTTAGAAATTCCAGTGTCTTGACAACACTACACCTCAGTTAATCACTCCAAATGAACATGTTAGTAGCTTTGTATCACATTGGATAACAACTCACACTGTAAAATCAAATTTTCAGATTTGAAGGCATGCAGAAAATTACAACATTTTTCAAAAAACTATTATAGAAAATGACAGACAATGAGAAATGCAGTTTATATATATCAAGGTTTCCGCTACATTCATTCATCCGTGGCGGGCCGCCACGCCAAAATTCATCCCGCCACGGCTACATTACAACTTCTCATTTAAAACATTTAGTCGTGTTTTTTATAGCAGATTATAATCGCACCAAACCATTTTAGAGATAAACAGCACAATTTTTTCTGTAACCGTAGTAGTGCTGTGTGCTATTTGTTCAACCCTTTAAGGTGACATACTGACTGACTCTCTGACAGACTGACTGACAGGTGCGTGAGTCCAGCAAACACGGCGTAGCTTTCAGTTAAGATAAAAACAGTTTCCATAAGTATACTTTATTGATAAAGGTCAATGACTCTGCATACAATGACTTTATCTTGCTGGAGTTTATAGCCGTTTCACTTTATTTCAGGACGCGTTAATGTCGGAAAACGCACAAAAACACACTAAATCGCGCTTCAGCAGCGCTTACTGGAGAGCGCACAAGAAGATCTGCACTTGAACGTGTAAATTTGAGTGCGTGCAAGAAGTTCTGTGCACGTCAAAGGAAATCGGCGCGCAAGCAAAGAGATTCGCATGCTCGTATTACATGAATGCTATTTCGACTTGTATTACTGCGTGTAATATTTGTCTTTGAAATAGTTGGCAGATCTGTGTAAAAAAAAGTCCTGCTGCCACAGCTGGAAAAAATCCTAGAGGAAACACTGTATATATATGTATATATATGCAGCCCCGCCTCCGTTTTCAGATGTCTCCGTTTTCCCCCCATCTACACTGAGACGGAGCAGCAGCGTTTTAGAATGAAAGCGGCCTTTCCAGAGTTTTCAAAACGCTCCCTTTTTGGGGCTCGAAAACTCCGGCGTAGTGTGGACGGATGGCGTAACCGTAGCAAAACTTATGCGTTTTAAATCTAAAGCGTATTAGTGTAAACGGGGCCTAACATACTGATACTTAAATCTAAAAGAAACTTTCTTTTGATTTCACAGAGCCTTTAAATCTTATCTATTTTCCTTAAACTACTACACAGGAATAGAACATGAACAATTGATGTTAAAATCACCTGTGAAATTGAAGTGGAATGCAAGTGAAACACACAAGAAATGTGATTTTGGAACATGTCCAATTTGAAATAAAATTACCACATGATAATTTTTTTTTGACATGAACATATTCCAAAACCATGTGTCAAGTGTGTTCCATGTGTGTTTCAAATGTTTTTTTTACCATGTGATGCTCATGTAACCCTCCCATGTTCTTTCTTTAAGATACGTTTATGTCAATTTGCATATTTTTGGTCATTTTACTTTATAAATTCTACTCATCAAATATCTCAAAAAGATTTAAGAGGGCCAACTTTCCATTGCACATCTGGAAGGACAACATAAAAGTTTGTGCCAAATGAGAATCAACGCAAAACAGGAGTTTTGAGGCCTCATGTGTTCTGTCCCCATCAGCTCTTCAGGAAAAAACCCACAATGACCTCCAAAACAGAGTCTCTTGGTGGTTTTCTTGGGGAATGTGCAAAGGACGAGTGCATTGGAAATTTGAGTTAGAAATAGACAATGTGCTAAATTTTTGTTCTGCTTGTGCTAGATTAGATATCTGTGATTATTATCAGGTCAGTATTTAACCAGGTTTTTAATAGTCATTTTAGTGCATGCAGGTTAGTGCTAAAGGGATAGTTCACCCAAAAAATAACAAATCTGCTTTATTTGCTCCAAACCTTTATGACTGTCTTCTGTATCTTCTCTTAAACACAAAAGCAAGCAGTTTTGAACACATATTTTGATTTGTAACCATTGACTTCCATAGTATTTGTTTTTCTTATTATGGAAGTCAGTGGTTACAGGTTTTTAGCAGTGTAATTTAATATTTTCTAAAGCTAAAGCCATATTGTACTTGATCAACAACTTACCATTAACGGATGATGTGGAAAACTTTAAAAGAGTTCTGTGGGCTTTTGTTTACATATATTTGATATTAAGTTTAAATGTAGAATGAATTAATGAATGAATCAGTGAATGAATGAATACGTGAGTGAGTGAGTGAGTGAGTGAGTGAGTGAGTGAGTGAGTGAGTGAGTGAGTGAGTGAGTGAGTGAACAAATAATTAAACGACTGATTGAGTGATTGAATGGATTAGTTAATAAATGAATGAATGAATGAATGACGGAGTGATTGAGTGAGTAAATGAATGAACAAGTAAGCGAGTGAGTGAAAGAATTAACAAATGACAAATTTATTGTGAGTGAATGAACGAAAGAATGAGTGAGTGAGTGAATGAAAGAATAAATATGTGAGTAAATGAATGAATAAATGACTGAATTAACAAATTAGTGTGTGTGTGAATGAATGACTTAATGGGTGAATACATGAATGAATTGCTGAATTATTAAATGAGAGAGCAAGTGAGTGAATAAATGAGTGAGTTTGTGTGTTTGTGAAAGAATTAATGAGTAAGTGAATTAATGAATGACTGAATTAATAAATGAGTGAGTGAATGAATGAGTAATTAAATGAATCAGTGAGTAAGTGAATGCATGAATGAGTGAGCAAGTAAGTGTGGGAGTTTGTGTGTTTGTAATTGAATGAATGAATGAATGGATGGCTGATTTAATAAATAAGTTAATAAATGAAGTGAGTGAGTGGATGAATTAATGAATGACTGAATGAATTAGTAACTGAACTGAGTAAATAAATATGTGAGTGAATGACTGAATGAATGAATGAATGAATGAATGAATGAATGAATGAATTAGTAATTGAACTGAGTAAATAAATATGTGAGTGAATGAATGGCTGAATTATTAAATGAGAGAGCAAGTGAATAAACGAGTGAGTTTGTGTGTTTGTGAGAGAATAAATTAATTAATGAGTGAGTGAATGAATGACTGAATGAATAAATGAGTGAGTGAATGAATGAGTGATTAAATGAATCAGTGAGTAAGTCAATGAATGAATAAATGAGCAAGTGAGTGAATAAGTGAGTGAATAAATGTGGGAGTTTGTGTGTGTTTGTAAATGATTAAATGAGTGAATGAGTGAGTGAATTAATGAATTAATGAGCAGCTGATTGAATAAATAAGTGAATTAGTGAGTGAGTGAGTGAGTGAGTGAGTGAGTGAGTGAGTGAGTGGAGGAATTAATGAATAAATGACTGAATTAATTAGTAACTGAACTGAGTAAATAAATATGTGAGTGAATGACTGGCTGACTGAATGAATGAATGAATGAATGAATGAATGAATGAATGAATGAATGAATGAATGAATTATTAAATGAGAGAGCAAGTAAGTGAATAAACGAGTGAGTTCGTGTGTTTGTGAGAGAATAAATGAATCAATGAGTGAGTGCATTAATGAATGACTGAATGAATAAATGAGTGAGTGAATGAATGAGTGATTAAATGAATCAGTGAGTAAGTCAATGAATGAATAAATGAGCAAGAGAGTGAATAAGTGAGTGAATAAATGTGGGAGTTTGTGTGTGTTTTAAATGATTAAATGAGTGAATGAGTGAGTGAATTAATGAATTAATGAGCAGCTGATTGAATAAATAATTGAATTAGTGAGTGAGTGAGTGGATGAATTAATGAATGAATGACTGAATTAATTAGTAACTGAACTGAGTAAATAAATATGTGAGTGAATTACTGACTGACTGACTGACTGACTGACTGAATGAATGAATGAATTATTAAATGAGAGAGCAAGTAAGTGAATAAACGAGTGAGTTTGTGTGTTTGTGAGAGAATAAATGAACTAATGAGTGAGTGAATGAATAAATGAGTGAGTGAATGAATGAGTGATTAAATGAATCAGTGAGTAAGTCAGTGAATGAATAAATGAGCAAGTGAGTGAATAAGTGAGTGAATAAATGTGGGAGTTTGTGTGTGTTTGTAAATGATTGAATGAGTGAGTGAATTAATGAATTAATGAGCAGCTGATTGAATAAATAAGTGAATTAATGAGTGAGTGAGTGAGTGAGTGAGTGAGTGAGTGAGTGAGTGAGTGAGTGAGTGAGTGAGTGGATGAATTAATGAATGAATGACTGAATTAATTAGTAACTGAACTGAGTAAATAAATATGTGAGTGAATGACTGACTGACTGACTGACTGACTGGCTGACTGAATGAATGAATGAATGAATGAATGAATGAATTATTAAATGAGAGAGCAAGTAAGTGAATAAACGAGTGAGTTTGGGTGTTTGTGAGAGAATAAATGAATCAATGAGTGAGTGCATTAATGAATGACTGAATGAATAAATGAGTGAGTGAATGAATGAGTGATTAAATGAATTATTGAGTAAGTCAATGAATGAATAAATGAGCAAGAGAGTGAATAAGTGAGTGAATAAATGTGGGAGTTTGTGTGTGTTTTTAAATGATTAAATGAGTGAATGAGTGAGTGAATTAATGAATTAATGAGCGGCTGATTGAATAAATAATTGAATTAGTGAGTGAGTGAGTGAGTGGATGAATTAATGAATGAATGACTGAATTAATTAGTAACTGAACTGAGTAAATAAATATGTGAGTGAATTACTGACTGACTGACTGACTGACTGACTGACTGACTGAATGAATGAATGAATGAATGAATGAATGAATTATTAAATGAGAGAGCAAGTAAGTGAATAAACGAGTGAGTTTGTGTGTTTGTGAGAGAATAAATGAACTAATGAGTGAGTGAATGAATAAATGAGTGAGTGAATGAATGAGTGATTAAATGAATCAGTGAGTAAGTCAGTGAATGAATAAATGAGCAAGTGAGTGAATAAGTGAATGAATAAATGTGGGAGTTTGTGTGTGTTTGTAAATTATTAAATGAGTGAATGAGTAAGTGAATTAATGAATTAATGAGCAGCTGATTGAAAAAAATAAGTCAATTAATGAGTGAGTGAGTGAGTGAGTGAGTGGATTAATTAATTAATGAATGACTGAATTAATTAATTAGTAACTGAACTGAATAAATTAATATGTGAATGAGTGAGTGAGTGAGTGAGTGAGTGAGTGAGTGAGTGAGTGAGTGAGTGAGTGAGTGAGTGAACAAACGAGCGAGTAAGCAAGTCAGTGAGCAACTGAATAAATGATTGAGTAAATAAATAAGGGAGTGAATGAATGAATGAATGAATATCCAACTGGGAAAATGTGGTAAACTTTAGTATATTTAATAATCTGTAGTTCTGTATGTATGTTTAACATATAATATAAAGTAAATAAGCTTTAAAAATCCAATCGTAAATCTCTGTCAGGTTGAAAGTGAGTGTTGAGTGCAGCTGGAGCTCATCTGTGAATGTTTTTGCCAGTCTAATGTGGATCTGGATGTTGTTCTTTTCCACATTTGGACGCGGCTCTTCTCTATTTGACATCTCAGAAATTAGACCATGCAGCTCTCGACTGTCTGATGACTGGAAACCGTCGTATTAGTAAATAAAATAGCACTGCTGGCATGAGTTCTGGATATGCGTGATTATCAGACGCTTGCAGAACAGGTTTTTATTGTGATTTAATGACTCATTGATGCATTTTACGAGCTTAAAAGCGAATCGCTGGCATTGCATTATACACCTGCGGCTTGAGCATTTCCAAATCTCAAGTCCAACATTTAATGCTGTTTTTAGGTGAGCTGTAAAGTCTGACTCATTGTGGTTTTGGAGCAGTGAGTTGTGTCTGTGTGTGTCTGATGTGTAGGTGTTTCTTTTTCAGCTTTTTCCTCATTCAGTTTCTCTACAGGCATTTCGAGCTGCTCTTTAATAACGAGTTCTGAGTATTGAGTCTGTGTGAATTAAATTCCAGCATCGATTTGAATCAAAGTCACAAAAGTTTAAGACTGATTACTTGATATTTTTATACAGAAATGAAATATGCAGCCTACTGAATGGTACAAAGGACATCATTATTGTTGCCTACTGTTATAGCTCAGTGTCTCTGTGGGGAAAAAATAAGATTATTATTATTATTTGGGAAACCGTTATTGTTGCAGTAGACAGAACTGCAATCTGACTGGGGTTGTACAGCAGGAATTGCACTAGTACATGTACAATTTTCTTTTCTTTTCTTGTGGAAATTTAAAGGCATTTTTAACTTTCTTTCTTTCTTTCTTTCTTTCTTTCTTTCTTTCTTTCTTTCTTTCTTTCTTTCTTTCTTTCTTTCTTTCTTTTATTTTCATCATTATATTTTTTCATGTGGCCATTTCAACTTCATTTGTTTCATTAAATTAAATTAAATTAAATTAAATTAAATTAAATTAAATTAAATTAAATTAAATTAAATTTAATTTAATTTAATTTAATTTAATTTAATCACATTTTTTCATTCATTCATTTTCTTTTTGGCTTAGTCCCTTTATTAATCTGGGGTTGCCACAGTGGAATGAACCGGCAACTTATCCAGCATATGTTTTACGCAGCGGATGCCCTTCCAGCTCCAACCCATCTCTGGGAAACATCCATACACACTCATTCACACTCATACACTACGGACATTTTAGCCTACCCAATTCACCTGTACTGCATGTCTTTAGACTGTGGGGGAAACCGGAGCACCTGGAGGAAACCCACACGAACACAGGGAGAACATGCAAACTCCACACAGAAACGCCAACTGACCCAGCCAAGGCTTGAACCAGCGATCTTCTTGCTGTGAGGTGACAGCACTACCTACTTTGCCACCGCGTCAGCTAAATTAAATTAAATTAAATATTTCCATGTAGCCATTGCAAAGTCACATTTTATTTTATTTTATTTTTAATCATTGCAAACTCATTTAAATCCCTAAATCACATAATTTTATTTCATTTTTAATTTTAATTTTTTATTTAATTTAATCTATTATTTTATTTTATTTGTAATCATTTCAAACTCCTTTAAATTCCCAAATCACATTATTTTATTTTATTTAATTTATAATTTTTATTTTATTTTATAATCATTGCAAACTAATCCCTAAATCACACTAATATATATATTTTTTAAACTGATTTAATTTAATTTATAATTTTTATTTTACTTTATTTGTTTTTATTTGTAATCATTGCAAACTCATTTAAATCCCTAAATCACATTAATTTAATATAATTTTTCATTTTATATTATTTTATTTTATTTGTAATCATTGCAGTCTCGTTTAAATCTCCAAATCACATCATTTAATTTAATTTATTCTTTGGGCAGCACGGTGGCACAGTGGGTAGCATGATCGCCTCACAGCAAGAAGGTTGCTGGTTCGAGCCCCGGCTGGGTCAGTTGGCATTTCGGTGTGGAGTTTGCATGTTCTCCCCCTGTTGGCGTGGGTTTCCTCTGGATGTTTCCCCACAGTCCAAAAACATGTGCTATAGGTGAATTGGATAGGCTAAATTGTCCGTAGTGTACAGAATGAGTGTGTATGGATGTTTCCCAGTGATGGGTTGCAGCTGGAAGGGCATCCGCTGCGTAAAAAAATATGTTGCATAAGTTGGCGGTTCATTCCGCTGTGGTGACCCCAGATTAATAAAGGGACTAAGCCAAAAAGAAAATAAATGAATGAATTGTTAATTATTATTATTATTATTATTATTATTATTATTATTTTTATTTTAATGTGGAATCTTTCTATTTGTAAATGGTTTCCTAATTACTAAATAAATAAATGAGTAAATAAATAAATAAAGTAATTAATTAATACATTACCTAATAAATTAATAGATAACAATAATAATGTTAATAAAAATGATCCACAAATGCATGTATTAAATAATTCCTGTTTTAATTTATCAGTTCAGTTTGGCAGTCATCTTAAAGTTACATCTGTCCAGAACTTTACATACAAAATAGAGCAAACAAACACATGCACACTTAGTCTAAAAGTTGCCCAAAAATCAGCAGATCAGACCTCAGCTTTCCTGCCTGTAAGATGCCCAGTATTGTGTTGAATCTTCATCAGCCGGTCAGCAAACAGACAGTGGGCGTCTGTGGGCGCATCGTCTGAGTCTGAGACAATGAAAAAACTCCACAAAACTTTGCAATTTATGACTTTTTCAATCAAGACGCTTTGTTCTGAGCTTCAGGTTTGTTTCAAAGCTTATATTGGCAATAAAGAGTGTGTCAAAACGCTGGTGATGTGATTTGTATAATACAGACGAAGGCTCCTGCTTGATCCGCGTCTGACTCACAGTTCTCTGAGCTTAGACACACACTCATCCGCCAGCTTATTATTTAGAGAACCGCTTCATTTTCAAAGCAGACATGTCAGCGTTTGTGCTCAAACTAATAGAAAAGCTTTTATTTTTTAAAACTAGAACTCTGAAAGAACAGAAGTGTTGGAATATGCTGTAGATGTATATGACAGTATAACAATAGCATATTTTTTATAGATATTATAAATGTGTAATTTTTTACACATTTGTGTGTTTATTGTATTTAAATTACTAAAGTTCCCCATTCTCCTTTTTTCATACCTGCCAACACTCCCGTTTTTCCCGGGAGTCTCCCGTATTTCAGACCCGTCTCCCGTATTGTTCTGTCTCCCGGTAAACTCCCGGAATTCCCGCGCCCCCCCGCTCCACAGCATTTTGGTACAGTCCGGGCTGAAACTTGGTGCTTATGCTCTTCCGGTCGCTACAGTTCGCGCGCCCCCATCTCCCCAAACCTCTCACCCCTCCCACTCCCCGCTCTTCAGTTTGCGCCAGTGTTGCCAACTTAGCGACAAATTTTCAAAAAAGCGACTAGCGACAAATGTAGCGACTTTGTGTGTTACTGGCGATTTTTATAAACTGTCGTTTGTCCATTACTGTACCGTTCCTACTCTTCTCAACGAGCTGCAGGTGATGCCGCCGGCCCCTCTCCTGCAGCCTGAGAGCAGAGCACCTCTCTGCGTACCGACGGCAAATGATTTAGAACAGGTGGCAGTTTGAAGGTATTTCCCTTGTACAGTCAACCCGATCTGCTTCTCCTTTATTTTAACAATTTAATTGACCCATTTATTCTTGTTGCACAATCAGAGATGTTTTAAGTGAGAGTTTCAGAACTTGTCTGAGTATATTACGTCTGAGAGATTACTGCAGTTCAAACAGCAATAAATATAGTTAAATTGACAAGCTTACATAAAGCGTAGTGCGAATATAAAATACCCCATTTATTTACCATAGTTAAACAAACAGAAATGGTAGAATGCGATGACGTCAGTAATATGCAAATTAGCATATGACGTAATCCCCCCTGGGGTCTCCCGGAATTTACAAACAAAATGTTGGCAGGTATGCCTTTTTTTGCAGTTTGTCAGTATGATTATAATTAAAGGTGCAGTATTTAAGATTGACACCCAGTGGTTGAACTAGGTATTGCACTCCAAAATCAAAGCACTTTTTCAGCCGGTCCCTTCTCTGATTACTTCACGCAAATGCAGTTTACCAAATTGAAAACACCCACGGGAGCGGATGTGCCTGAGAATCAAACCTACGATAACGTACCTTATCAACGTACGATAAAAGGAATATAATTATATAATTAAAAGGAGCAGTGGGTGAGTTATTGAGGGCTACATACATTTTGACACAGCATGTACATTTTCAAAGGAGAATAACCTCAGTATTGTTTTTCATATAAACAAGTAAAGGGGTTGGACAATGCAACTGAAACGCCTGGTTTTAATGTAATGTAATGTGTATTTATATAGCGCATTTATTGTGTATGGTCATACACCCAAAGCGCTTCACAATCATGAGGGGAGTCTCTCCACACCACCACCAGTGTGCAGCATCCACTTGGATGATGCGACGGCAGCCACAGGACAACGGCGCCAGTGCGCTCACCACACACCAGCTATTGGTGGAGTGAAGAGACAGTGAAAGAGCCAATTCGGTGGATGGGGATGATTAGGAGGCCATGATGGGTAAGTGCTGATTGAGGGACTTTGGCCAGGACACCAGGGTTACACCCCTACACTTTTACAAGAAGTGTCATGGGATTTTTAATGACCACAGAGAGTCAGGACCTCGGTTTAACGTCTCATCCGAAAGACGGCGTCCACTGACAGTGTAGTGTCCCCTTCACTTTTACTGGGGCATTAGGACTCACACAGACCACAGGTTGAGCGCCCCCTGTTGGCCTCTCTAACACCACTTCCAGGGTTTAGACCACAACAATTAATTAGTTAGGTGTAGGGCCTCCTTTTGTAGCTAATACAACATTAATTCGACTTGAAAATGGCAGATACAAGTCCTGCACAGTGAGATTTTGAGCCATTCATCTTGCAGAATAGTGGCCAGGTCACTATGTGATGCTGGTGGAGGAAATCGTTTCCTGACTCGCTCCTCCAAAACACCCCAAAGTGGCTCAATAATTATTCGATTGGGTGACCGTGCAGGCCATGAGAGATATTCAGTTTCACTTTCATGTTCATCAAAACACTCTGTCACGAGTCTTGCTGTGTGTATTGGTTAGTGGTGTAATGGACCACAAATCTCGCGGTTCGAATCACACTATGGTTTTTGAGTCACGGATCGGACCATTTTTCAGATCAGCAAAAAAGGGAGGAGACAAATGTCAATTGCTTTCGATTTATACAAAAATATTACTGCAAAAACCATTGGTTTTAACAAACAGAACTTACAACCTGTAATTTTAATGAAAATAACAATCGAGAAAGAACCAGCTGAAAAGATTTTCAATATGAAAAATGATCTTTGTTGCTGATAATGCTAAATATAGAATTCTAACATCTTGTACAAGATATAGTATTTATTTTCAATTAATGATTCAACAATTCACACATAAAACTTCGTTTCATTATAGGTGGATCATTTCTGAAAACCTATTCAGTGACATCATTTTGATAGTTGTTTGTCGCCACCCATTGGTTACAAAATGTAATTGCTACAACATTCACCAGCGTTAAGTCCCCTTAAAACATCAACATTAATGTTTATATATAAACTACAACTGTTCTCCCAGTACTTCTGTGTTATTTAAAGGGCCACGAAACCCCCCTGTCACAGCAGGGTGTTTTCACACCTGTCACACATTTGAATAATTATATTGTGAAATATGCTGATGATACTGCCATTTTAAGTCTTTTACACAAAGACATGGACTTATCGTCTTACCACAGTGAAGTCGATAATTTCATTCAGTGGTGTGATAAGAACTGTCTTGTGCTAAATGTAAAAAAAAACAAAAGAAATGGTCCTTGACCCAAGAAGTGTATCTGAACATAGGCCTGTGATCATTAAAGACACAGTGATACAGCAAGTTACATCTTACAGGTACCTTGGGTTCTATATAGACAGAGTTTTTTGTTGGAGAACACACATGGACAACTTGTGCACACAACTACAACAGAGGCTTTATTTTTTAAGAAGGCTGAGATTGTATGGGGTGGGTAGCAATATCATGCTTGTTTTTTACCGAGCTATGTTTGAAAGTCTTGTTCGCTATGGAATCACAGTCTGGTTTGGAAATCTGTCTGTTCAATTGAAAAATAAATTGGTTCATATTCAAAAAACAGCTATGAAAATCATAGGAGTAAAACAATATGAGCCCATACAGACTCTATATGAACAGGCAGTCATGAGAAGAGCAATAAATATTAGTGCTGACCCCAAACATCCTCTTTCTAGTGAATATCAGATGTTACCATCAGGAAAAAGACTGCGAATGCCAATGTGTAAGACCAATAGACTGAAGCTTTCATTTGTTCCTACCTCGATAAAACTGTTGAACTCTACCAAGAACAATGCACCTGTAGTACATTAGCATTTGATTGTGTGCTGTGTTTTATATATTCTATATTTATATACAGTTTTTATTTTGTAAACAATGTATGTTTTTTGTTTGTTCTTAACTGTTCTGTTTGTTTTATTTTGTTGTGTGTTTAGAGCAACATTGTAGTACCTTCTCGCCCAGGACAAATTTCCTCTCGGGGACAAATAAAGTTTACCCTTACCCTTACCTTACCTTAGTTTGGAAAAAGTCAGGAAAGTGGGCGTGTCCAGCTCTTGGAGTGTGGGAGTGTCGGGGGAGGGAAAGATGGAAGGATTTGCAAATATGGGAGTTTCTATTTGGGCACACGCTGATCACAGGCAAAACAAACACACAGACACAGGGGAGAAAGACAGTAAGTGTGTTTACATGGACATCAGTATACGAATTATTTGCCAAATTCTTAATTTGTCGACTTTAACTGCAGTTTGGCACTTTCATTTTTTTTTCAGGAACATTTCCTGCATGTTCCCTGTGACAAACGATAGGAACTGCTGGAGAGTGGAGTTTTAATGAAATGTTTGATACCGCACGGCGAACAGGAGAAACAAATCCTTCGCATTTCTCGGTAACTTAGATGCACTCGGTAGGTAGCGTCAGAAAGCTGTGTGTGTATAGACTTTCCTGTCACAAAATGCGGCGAAAATCCTGCACCACAGTAAAAGTTTGATTGTAGTGTTTACATGTTTACATACGGAGAGCAGCATTTACAGCGGATCTTTTAGTCTATAATATTGTACTATAATATTGCAGTGATATTAACATACTGTAAACTTAATAACTAAATCATTTTGACTATGGTATGTCTTTTAAAAACTGAAAGAGTTCTGCTGACGATACGAACTGACTTTGCTATCTGAATAAACAAACAAAGGGCACTGATCGCACACACTTACCAAATCTGTAAATACAGGACAATCAATACAAACTGGAGCCGTGTTTTTTTTAAAAGAAGACAAGCGGCAAATCCGGATTTCATCATTTCCAGATGTAAAAATCTCTATGGTAAAAAAAAATGTTCCTTACGAACGCATTTCTGTCGCGTGCAGTGTAATCCACACGTGAGTCCAGCTGCACTCTCAGAGCGGGAAAATAAAACAAAACCTTCGTTGCAACACAATAATAAACGCAGCAATAATAAACGCAACACTGATGACCCACGTCTCCAAATTCTCGTTCTTTCACTTGTTTTGGCAACACAACGTGGCGTCTCTCTGTCGTCAGAACACTGTAACAGGTAAAACAGTCTTCGAAGCTATCATGCATATTAATGAAGTTGCACCGCATACACAATAGAGCGCGCTGATTGGTTTGAACAAAGTCTTTCTCATAAATTAATGCCGCGCACTCAGAGACGTCACGATGTTTCAAAAATTCATTTCAAACCAGAAGAACAAATTTGCTCAAAATAATGCAAAAACAACCAATTTTCACTTTTTAGTGCAATATATGTGTCCTAATAGTGTTTATAGCAGCGTGGTTGTAAAAACTGAATCTCAACTTGATCAAATGCAGATTTGAATGCAGCGCTTCGAAGGATTAATAAACATATGCAAATCATTTATCATTCATATTGTGCGGGTTTGAATTGAGATCATGATCGTTTAATGATTAATTGTGCAGCTTTACATTGAATGCATTAATGCAGGCTAAACAAACAGTGACAGAAAACACTACCTAAGACACTAACCTACGAAAGCATTTAGGCAGGACAAACTTCTTTTGTCATCATTATATTTTACAGGGAAGCCAAAATGCTTTCATACACGTGATTTGAATGACGTGGGAGGAGATCTCTCTGCAATTGTTATAAATGTTGGATTAACCTACAAGTTCAAATAAGTTATTAATCCGCGAGTTATGTGCGTTCCGAACTGTGGGTTGTGATCCATACGGTATTGGTGCATTATCATCCTGATACACGGCCCCACGTTCAGGATACAATGTTTGCACCATTGAGTGCACATGGTCCTCCAGAATGGTTTGTTAGTCATTGGCAGTGACCAATCCATCTAGCACAAGTATTGGACCATGATATGATATGATATTGCAGTCCAAACCATCACTGATCCACCCCCCATGCTTCACTTTGGGCATGCAACAGTCTGGATGGTATGCTTCTTTGGGGCTTCTCCACACCGTAACTCTCCTGTATGTGGGAAAGACAGTGAAGGTGGACTCATCAGAGAACAATACATGTTTCACACTGTCTACAGCCCAAGATTTTCAAAGCAGCTTAACATAGATCTAGTAAAGTCCAAGTTCTAGTAAGTCCAAGTTCTAGTAAACCAAGTCCTTTGGTCCTTTGGCATGAGTGATCAAAGGTTTGGCTATAGCAACCTGACTTTCTATATTGGCTCTGTGGAGCTCCCGACAAACAGTTTTGGTGTATCCTGTATAAACTGAAATACAGTTGTATGTATGTATACAATATTTCAAATATTATAAATATACAATATATTATAGATATTATAACTAAAATGTAAAAGAAAGTCAGAAAGGGCTGTCATTATATATCTGATTTACAAAAATATTACAGTACTTCTGTTAATATATATAGTTGAAGTCAGAATTATTAGCCCCCGTTTATTTTTTTCTCCAGTTTCTGTTTAACGTAGAGCAGATTTTGTCAACACATTTCTAATCATAATAGTTTTAATAACTCATTTCTAATAACTGATTTATTTTATCTTTGTTATGATGACAGTAAATAATATTTTACCAGATATTTTTTAATACACCTCTATACAGCTTAAAGTGACATTTAAAGGCTTAACTAGGTTAATTAAGTTTACTAGGCAGGTTAGTGTAATTAGGCAAGTTATTGTTTAACGATGGTTTGTACTGTAGACTTTCAGAAAATATATAGCTTAAAGTGGCTAATAATTTTGTCCTTAAAATGGTGTTTAAAAAATTAAAAACTGCTTTTATTCTAGTCGAAATAAAACAAATAAGACTTTCTCCAGAAGAAAAAATATTATCAGATATACTGTGAAAATTTCCTTGCTCTGTTAAACATCATTTGGGAAATATTTAAAAAAGATTAAAAAAAATCATAGGGGGGCTAATAATTCTGAATTCAACTGTTAATATATATTTAAAAAAACTAAATACAAATTCTAAATCATACTGACAAAAATAAAAACCAATAAACATGACAAAAACCGAACAAGATCATAAAGTGACAGAAGTAATTTTCCTAAATGTTGACCATTTCCACATCATCCTCTCAGATTTCCACTGGATGGATGAGTCTGATCTTCTCTCATGGCCACGTCGTCTCATAAGCGAGGAGGCAGGCATTGACCCGTGCTTTATAGATGGAAAAAATACTGTCCAATTTCCATACAAAAGTGCTGGAAGCGAAGCGGAGGACTTTGAAATGAAGCTCTCTCAGCTGGCAGTTGTATATTCTCACATCCCGGAGGACTGAAAACAACAATATCTGCTAAAAACACGATTACTGTAACAACACACTACAACCTGCCAGCTTCTAGTGTCTGTTGTTCTTTTCTCCAAGGACGAAAATCCAACAAAGCATATCTATGAGAGGAGAAAAGCAGCAGGAAAAACTCATAGATAATGCAGAAGCCTTTAGCTGAATGTCACCAGTCTGGCCGTAAACTCACCACCATCACATTTTCGGCCAGAATACGGTAATATTTTACATATGGAGGGGCTCCAGACTGTAACATTTGAGAGGTAATGCACAGTTAGTGGCATCGGGAAGTGATTTGCTAGCACTGCACATATAATATTAATAATAATGCATGTTTTGTCTTTTAGAAATGCACAGTTGACAGCTTGAGTTGGCAGTAGCAGAGTCTGGGGGACGGATGAGGCTCAATACTATTTTAACTAAAGCTAGATTTATAAAGTAAAATAGTATCTGTTTCTTTTCATTTAGCTAGATTGTTTTTAGTTTAATGTAGAACTCTGTAGATGTAGATTCTCTAGCATAATATCTAGTGATGACAAAAAAGGTGATTTTGCTCACATTTTAAGATTATAAGGCTGAACGGCATGAAATGCCATCAGTCTACAGAGATTTCCCAGTCTTTCTCTGTTGCAATTGGGAGATCATAATAATTATTCCTGAAAAAGCCAAAGCAAAGCAAACACTACCAGATTATTTATTCATTCATTTTCTTTTCGGCTTAGTCCCTTTATTAATCTGGGGTCGCCACAGCGGAATGAACCGCCAACTTATCCAGCACATGTTCTACGCAGCGGATGCCCTTCCAGCTGCAACCCATCTCTGGGAAACATCCATACACACTCATTCACACTCATACACTACAGACATTTTTAGCTTACCCAATTCACCTGTAGCGCATGTCTTTGGACTCTGGGGGAAACTGGAGAACATGCAAACTCCACACAGAAACGCCAACTGACCCAGCCGAGGCTTGAACCAGCGACATTCTTGCTGTGAGGTGACAGCACTACCTACTGTGCTACTGCGTCGCCAATGTATATATATATATATATATATATATATATATATATATATATATATATATACAGTATATAATACGTTACCCAAATTTCACCTCATATTTTAAACAATGTAAGATTCAGCTTTGTCATTTTTATAGGCAGTTAAATATAATGTAAGTTGAAATAACTTTAGATTTATGACTTTATGACTAAGTTGCAGTTTAATGTCTATAAATAAAGCAAGAACAAAAATCTAAAAACTAAAATTAATATTAATAATATACTGTATATAAAACAAATTAGGGCGGCACAGTGGCTCAGTGGTTATCACTGTCACCTCATAGCAAGAAGGTCACTGGTTTGTGTCCCGGCTGGGCCAGTTGGCATTTCTTTGTGAGTTTGCATGTTCTCCCCATGTTGACATGGGTTTTCTCAGGGTGCTCCGGTTTCCCCCACAGTCCAAACACATGCGCTATAGGTGATTTAGGTAAACAACATTGGCTGTAGTGTGTGTGTGTGTGTGTGTGTGTGTGTGTGTGTGTGTGTGTGTGTGTGTGTGTGTGTGTGTGTGTGTGTGTGTGTGTGTGTGTGTGTGTGTGTGTGTGTGTATGGGTGTTTTCCAGTACTGGGCTGTGGCTGGAAGGGCATCCGCTGTGTAATAGTTGGCAGTTCATTCCGCTGTGGTGACCCCCGATAAATAAGGGACTAAGCCGAAGGAAAATTGATAAATGAAAACAGATTAAAAAAGTAGAAATAACAACCAAAAAAACATTATTATGAGCTAAAATGTAACAAAATAAAACATAAAATCTAAATCAATCAAGTAGTATTTCAGGGATGCTAAAATAACACCGAAGCAACGCTATCTCACGCCAACTTTTTGATTTAGTGGCTAATTTGTATGGTCTCATTTGTAAATAAGTAAAATGTATTTATATAGCACATTTCATAGACAAGAAGTCTTTTTTTCTCCTTATTTTCTTGCTCTTTTTTGAATTGCTCATCCAATGAAGGTTTAGGGGTGGGGTTTGGTGCCACGCCTCCTTTTAAAAACCATACAGTACATCTTCATACGACTGAACAAAATATAAAATACTTACATTTCCTCGTGAGATCAGGCTGGGTGAAGACTGGATTTATGTAGTCTAATCTTTTGAGACTACCTACTAAATAATGGTTTAAGAAGTGAAAGATATCTGGCAGAAACATGAACATATCTTTCAGAGATCATTTGCATAAAAATGAACTCCTGACATCGCAAAACAACAAGTTACTTAATGTGACAAAATCAACAGCAGTGAAATGAAAACTGTCAAACTGTGAAGCCATGCAATCTTATTCATTATTCATGTCCTGGTGCATGCTGGGAACACCTGAATCATAAACTTAAGTTGATTTAACTTTTTTTTTTTTTTTTTACTTTTAACAATTATGCAAATGAGAAAGAGTTTGTCTTTTTCTTTGGGAGTGATACTTTAAAAACTGAAAGAATGAACCCTGAAATGAGCACATGGGTAGAATTTGCCTAATATTTTCAACTTTTTTCAATGTAAAACATGCTAAGTCTTTTCATTTGTTTTAACATATCATTTGTAAATATACATTTATTTAGTTTATAAATTAATTTCACTAATATTATTGTGATGTACTAATAGTAATATGTGTTTTTTTTTTGAAGGGTCACAAAACACCAAAACACATTTTTTGAGCTGTTGACAGTCATATATGTGTCCCACGCTGCTATAAACACTATTAGGACACATATATTGCACTAAAAAGTGAAAATTGGTCAGCGATTAGATACTTGCATGTAAATCCAGTGTGGAGAGTGGCTGTCTGTACCTGCGAGTACATCGTGATGTCTCTGAGTGCGCGGCATTAATTCATGAGAAAGACTTTGTTCAAACCAATCAGCGCGCTCTATTGTGTATGCGGCGCAACTTCATTAATATGCATGATAGCTTCGAAGACTGTTTTACCCGTTACAGTGTTCAGACAGAAGAGAGACGCTACGTTGTGTTGCCAAAACAAGTGAAAGAACAAGAATTTGGAGACGTGGGTCGTCAGTGTTGCATTTATTAATGTGCTGCGTTTATTAATGTGCTGCAACGAAGGTTTTGTTTTCCACAGTTCCAGTTTGATTGTCCTGTCTCTACAGATTTGATAAGTGTGTGATAGCAGTGCTCTTTGTTTGTTCATTTAGATGGCAAAGTTACTTTGTATCGTCAGCAGTGCTCTTTCACTTTTTAAAGACATACCATAGTCAAAATGATTTAGTTACTAAGTTTACAGTATGTTAATATCACTGCAATATTATAGTACAATATTATAGACTGAAAGATCCGCTGTAAATGCTGCTCTCCGAATGTAAACATGTAAACACAGCAATCAAACTATTCCCGTCGTGCAGGATTTTTGCCGCATTTTGTGACAGGATAGTCTATACACACACGGCTTTCTGACGCTACCTATCAAGTGCATCTAAGTTACCGAGAAATGCGGAGGATTTTTTTCTCCCATTCGCCGTGCGGTATCAAACATACCACTAAAACTCCACTCTCCAGCAGTTCCTCGCTTTCAATATCTCGTTTGTCATGGGCAACATGCAGGAAATGTTCCTGAATAAAAGTGAAAGTGCCAAACTGCAGTTAAAGTCGACAAATTAATAATTTGGCAAATAATTCGATTACTGATGTCCATGTAAACACAGTCACTGTCTTTCTCCCCTGCGTCTGCGTGCCCAAAACAGAAACTCCCATATTTGCAAATCCTTCCCTTTTTCCCTCGCCCGACACTCCCACCTGAATAGAGCTGGACATGCCCACTTTCTGACTTTTTCCAAACTAGAGGTGTGAAAACACCCTGCTGAGACAGGGGGTTTCGTGGCCCTTTAAGTTATGATACTTATGATCATTACGCATAAATCCGCAGATGTTTTACAAAGTTCTCTACAGAAATAGCAAAAAATGTCAGCAGATTCTGTCTGCTTATGACTAAAACTAGAAGATGAATAAAACTATTCTGCCATTATTTGTTCTACTTTTGTTAGTGTGCTTTGTTGCCATGTAAATTTTGAAACATTTAAACTTCTTTGTGAACTGGAGTGTAAACATTGTATACTTGTGTATTATACTGGATGGAGCAGAAGCTCTGTCATGTGATATACATGGCGTACACGCAGCATTCTTTTAATAAACAAACTAAGTTACGGATTTGTGCCACACCTAAATGTTTTGATTTAGAAAAAGAGGATAAATAAGATACAATGTCTCGGATTTACTTTTTGTTTTATTTTGTAGTAGTAAGAGAGTTAAATGGGTTGGTAAGTTGATTGTTGTTTTATTCTTTTTTTATTTGGCAATTTCCCCTTTCCCTTTATCCTCCTTATGTCTGTTAAACTTGGTTGATTTATATTGTTGTCTTATTTCGTATTACTACTTTTGTGTGAAACTTATTTTTCTATAAGCATTTAAAAATTCACAACTTGTTTGTAATAAACACGTTCACTTAAATAGTACTTTCTTGTCTTGCTGTTTCTCATCGAGTATAGATAGCAACAATAATTAAAACTGGCTTAATGTCTTCCTTTTCATTTCCCCTCATCCATTAAAAAATAATGGAAGGGATGTTACTATGGGTCAAAGACAATTTGGGTCCTGCATCAAACTAAATTCACAAAGTGTATTTGATGTACACTGAACACATATTAAATATATTTTATTTTTATTTATTTATGGGGCAGCACGGTGGTGCAGTGGGTAGCGCTCATGCCTCACAGCAAGAAGGTCGCTGGTTCGAGCCTCAGCTGGGTCAGTTGGCATTTCTGTGTTTGCATGTTCTCCCCGCGTTTGCGTGGGTTTCCTCTGGGTGCTCCAGTTTCACCCACAGTCCAAAGACATGTGCTATAGGTGAATTAAATAAGCTAAATTGTCCTTAGTGTATGTGTGTGAATGCAAGAGTGTATAGATGTTTTCCAGTGTTGGATTGTGGCTGGAAGGGCATCCGCTGAGTAAAACATATGCTGGATAAATTGGCGGTTCATTCTGCTGTGGCAACCCCAGATCAACAAAGGGACTAAGCTGAAAATAAAATGAATTAATTAATTATTTATTTATTATTTTAATTTAATTACATTTCTTATTTGTTTATTTTTTAAACTATATAGTTTAAATTGTTCTATCATTTCAAACTACCTAACTAATAAATAAATAAATATGACTTATAAGTAGGCCCACACGGAATCTGCGCGTGCAGAATTTCGCAGATTTTGGCAGATTTTTAGCATCATTATTTCTGTTTATTTTGCTTGAATAAGTGTGTGAACACTTTATATTTATTCAGTTTTTAAATTAATTTCAGTATAATTATTGACTAATATGAAAATGTTAATATGATTCATTCACAATACAGTTTGTAAAGTAATATTTTCTGTCTTTAAGTAGATATATTATATGAAAGACTTGCTTTGGTTACTAAATAAAGTGGATCTAATTGGATTTGCATTGTAAACATTAAATAAAATTTAAAAAGGTATTATTTTTTACTTAATATATCATTTTTTTAGTTACAATACTCCAACAATCATTTGCATAAATCCGCAGATTTTTAACAAAATTCTCCACAGAAATAGCAAAAAATGTGCGCAGATTCTGTTTGGCCCTACTTATGAGATATAAAGAAGAATTGGGAGCAGCAACCAAATAAAAGTTATTAAATATACATTAAATGGATATTAAATATATTTTTTTATTTTTTATTTTATTTTATATAATTAAACTATAGGGTGACACAGTGGTTAGCACTGTCACCTCACAGCAAGAAGATCCCAGGTTCGAGTCCCGGCTGGGCCAGTTGGCATTTCTGTGAGGAGTCTGCATGTTCTCCCCGTGTTGGCGTGGGTTTTCTCCGGGTGCTCCGGTTTCCTCCCGCAGTCCAAAGACATGGATAGGTGAATTGGATGAACTAAATTGGCCGTGGTGTATGTGTGTGAATGAGAGTGTACTGCTGTTTCCCAGTGCTGGGTTGCAGCAGGAAGGGCATCCGCTGCGTAAAACATATGCCAGAATAGTTGGCAGTTCATTCCGCTGTGGCTACCTCTGAAATAGAGACTAAGCCGAAGGAAAATGAGTGAATGAATAATTATTCTATATAATCAACTTAAACTATATATTAAAAATCCCTTTAGTTTAAGTAACAGTTGAAAACTTTTACTACTGGCTTATCACCTAAGATATTAACAGTTTATTAGCACTTATAAAGTATGATCTTAATTTTCATCCCTAATCCTACCCAAATACCCCAAACCCAAATACTACCTTACTAATATTATTAAGGAGCTAATTAGTAGTTTATTGAGCTAAAAGTCATAGTTAAAGGTCTGTTTATAGCGGGAGTTGTGCATCAAAATAAAGTGTGACCAATTGTTTTAGCATTTAAAACTAACTAACTAACTAACTAACTAACTAACTAACTAACTAACTAACTAACTAACTAACTAACTAACTAACTAACTACTAAATAAACATGAACAATAAGATATAAAGAAAAATTGGGAGAAGCAACCAAATAATTTTCTTCTGCTCCCCAGTTGGTGGGAGTGTTGATACATTCTCTCTCTCTCTCTCTCTCTCTCTCTCTCTCTCTCTCTCTCTCTCTCTCTCTCTCTCTCTCTCTCTCTCTCTCTCTCTCTCTCACACACACACACACACACACACACACACACACATATGCTCTGTTGTCCATGTGAATAAAACCACTTTCAGCAGTGGAAAATCCAGACAGCTAAAGCCTCCTGCAAACATGTCAGCATTCAGAGCCACAGGCAGAACTGAGTCACTCTTCAATGCAAATCACACACTTTGAACACACTGTATGTTGTTCTTAATTGATTATAGAGTTTGACACGCGAGACCTAAATTCCACTAATTTAACAGTAGATCGATAAAAGCACAGTCATGGAGAAATGCTGAACTCTGAGTGTGGCAAACGTAGATTTCAGACGAGTTTTCTTTAAAGTCTGCAAGAAATCTAAATTTACAATGTGTATTTTGCTAGCTAACATTGTTATTTTTACAACATAGGGTCATTCTGAAAATGTACCTCTATATACATTTCTGGAGATTGTGAATTATGTAGACAGAGGTACACATGGCTGCATTTTGTCTTTAAAACAAATGCGTCGGCGGACTTGTGATGTGTACCACAGTAAACTGCGACGACAAGTTTCGAGTCCATCAAAGAACACCTCTAGAAAGCAGGTAAGACAAAAACAAAAGCCAAAAAATAAAATAAACTATTAAATAACAGGGTGAGAATGTGGTAAAATTAGAAAACATGGTAAAAAATCATTCTGCCCCAGAGCTTTTCTTTTTCTGCATTGCTTTTGAAAACATTGTCATTTGGGTTTAGGGAAGTGGTTGCTTGCTGGTCAATCGATGCTTTTCAAAAATCTAAAGGTTGGGTTTAGGGAAGGATGAGGGCAGGTCAGTCAATCGATCGGTCAGTCAGTCAGTCGACTGGATTTACGCAAGAAACAGCAGGTGTGAATGGCACTTGCGAGAGAAATTTGAGATCTGTAAAAGAACTCAGCGGCCTCTGGTGGATTGGCAAAAACAAAAACTGCAAAAAAAATTTTTACCTCCTGGGATGGATTTGGCGCTCTCCAGAAATGTATATAGGGGATACATTTTCAGAATGAGCCTGAGTTGTATTTTTGAGGTGAATAATTCATCCGTGCAAGTTAATCCACTGAAAATATTTTTTGTTTTGGTAATCTTAATGAAAGTTTGACCATCTGCTTTCGCCTTTGGAGTGGCGGCTCTACTGTTGACACCAACACAAGGGCTTCCATGCATACCTGCCAACATTTGGTTCGTAAATTCCGGGAGACCCCCGGGGGGGAGGGGGGGGAATTACGTCATACGCTAATTTGCATATTACTGACGTCATCGCGTTCTACCATTTCTGTTTGTTTAACAGCCTATGGTAAATAAATGGGGTATTTTATATTCACACTATGCTTTATGTAAGCTTGTCAATTTAACTATATTTATTGCTGTTTGAATACAGTATATCATTATAGATGAGTAGGGAATTTGCAGTAATCTCTCAGACGTAATATACTCAGACAAGTTCTGAAACTCTCCCTTAAAACATCTCTGATTGTGCAACAAGAATAAACGGTCAAATTAAATTGTTAAAATAAAGGAGAAGCAGATCGGGTTGACTGTACAAGGGAAATACCTTCAAACTGCCACCTGTTCTAAATCATTTGCCGTCTGTACGCTGAGAGGTGCTCTGCTCTCAGGCTGCAGGGGAGGCTCGTTGAGAAGAGTAGGGACGGTACAGTAATGGACAAACGACAGTCTCTAAAAATCGCCAGTAACACACAAAAAAGTCGCTAGATTTGTCGCTAGTCGCTTTTTTTAAAATTTGTCGCTAAGTTGGCAACACTGGCGCAAACTGAAGAGCGGGAAGCGGGAGGAGTGAGAGGTTTAGGGAGATGGGGGCGCGCGAACTGTAGCGCGCGACCGTCACCGGAAGAGCACAAGCGCCAAGTTTCAGCCCGGACTGTACCAAAATGCTGAGGAGCGGGGGGCGGGGGAATTCCGGGAGTTTACCGGGAGACAGACCAATACGGGAGACGGGTCTGAAATACGGGAGACTCCCGGGAAAAATGGGAGTGTTGGCAGGTATGCTTCCATGGCAATTGTATATTGTAACAAAGTTGCTGGCCATCGGGAAGAAGGAGGTGAAGAACCGACAAACTTTCAATTGATTTTAATAATGAAAAAATAAAACAAACAGACACCTCACGAAGACTGCCGCCAAACTGAAAAGTAAAACACAAAGGGCCCTATCATACACCCGGCGCAATAAGGGGCAAGACCTGTTTGCCCCGACGTGTTGCTATTTTCAGACCAACGCAACCTTAATTTTCCTGTTTTCCGCCACATTGTTTAAATAGCAAGTCCATTTGCGCCACTTTGTGGACTCATGGGTGTTCCGGTCTAGAAAAGAGGTGTGTTAAGGAGCATTGTTGGCGTGTTGCTATTTTGAGGAACTAAAATAGACTGCTCAATAGACCAGCTGAAAGCAGGTCTGAAGTCCAGTGCAGAGTTCATTAGTTGTGCGCCTCGCTTACACAATGCTTAATACACGCAGGATGTACAGCAATGCGCAAATATCTTTACAAATGAAAAAGAATTAAAATATTTGAAAATGTATTACTTTCTACATAAATAAAAAAAACACTGCCTTAATGCCTTCTTTATCTCGGGGGGCTTTTATTGGTTATTCATGACAATTTGCTTTTGTATAATGTTATTATTATTATTAGTATTATTTATTATATGCATATTAATATTTATTTTATTAAAAACAAGCTAAGATGAGTCCATCTGTCAGGTTTTGGACAATATGGGGCAGAGCATGTGTGTTTGGATATAACTCATTTTTTTAACCACACTTTCTTTTTATTATTATTCATTTATTCGTTTGCTGGAAATTAGAACTGAATTTAGAAATAGTTTTGAAACAAATCTTTGTGCTTAACGAACGGAATTAATTATGTAGGCCAGGGGTCTCAAACTCGCTGCCCGTGAGTTGGTTCCCTCTCATTGGTTTGTGGTTATTGTTTTGCGCGCAGTGAGCAGAAAAGAAATTAAAGTGATGCGTACGCTGCGGGATAAAAGAAAAGTTAGGAACTCAATGCAGCCTAATGTAGTCGTCTGCAGTCACACATCCACACCTGTCCATCGACAATAAGAGTCCCTGGTAACCCGGACTAATTATAGAGTCGCACTGTTATTTGTGGGTCATTTGCATCGCACTACCTGCATTGTATTTGCATTGCCTCACACAATAAACATTACATATATTTCTATATGATGTAAAAGTAGTCAAAACAAATTACAACAACAGCACGGTGGATAACAGTAAATCTAATTATTATTATTATTATTATTATTATTATTATTATTAATATTATTATTATTAATTATTACTGATTGATTTATTTTCTTATTAATTTTTTATTTGTTAGTTTTTTTTCATCTTATTTTGTGTTAAAAAAATTCCAATCTTCTAAAATCTCTTTATTTAAAATTTTTTAACATGACGTAAGATGAAAAAATACCAAATTAAAAATGAGTAATTAATAATATAATTAGTTTCTTGTGGAAAACCTGATGCGGCCCAGCCTCACCCAGACTCCCCCAGGTAACTTGAGTTTGAGACCCCTGATGTAGGCTAATGGATGTCTGTGCGTACAACACGTTTCCTTATCCACGAAAGCGAGAAAGTGAAAGTAAAAGTGAAGGCTGATTGGAGGAGGCTCATTCTTTATCCTCACGCTGCAGATGCTGTTTAACTGTTTTCTCGCTAGTGAAGCGTTCAGTTTTTCCACTTACAAAGTCCGCCATGTAAATAGCAAATGTGCAATGGCACGATGCAACTGACTTTCAAAGGGAATGGGAGATGAGACTCTGATTGGTTTATTCTCCAAACACACCCATAACTCATTAAAAGAATAAGCTCAACCCTGTTAGACCATGCGCTGTGGCACAGAGCGTATTTTTCAGTCCTTAAAATAGCAAAAGTGAATTCGGACAGGCCCTTAATGCTTTTGCGCCCTGTGCTTTAGACTTTGCACCTAGATCATTAAAATAGAGCCCAATATGTCCAGGCT
Organism: Danio kyathit; assembly: GCA_903798195.1. Classification (NCBI taxonomy): domain Eukaryota; kingdom Metazoa; phylum Chordata; class Actinopteri; order Cypriniformes; family Danionidae; genus Danio; species Danio kyathit. The sequence continues at coordinate 10,637,562 of LR812526.1, read as the reverse complement.
TGGTCCTCTCTTGTCTTCCACTGCTGTCTTTCCTTCTTTTATAATCCAGAGCTCCTCCGTGGGACTTGAGGCCGGTGCGCGACACAGGTGCTTCACATTAGCACTCAAGCCCCAGCCTCATACCATTCCCACGGCTCTCGGCCCTGTCCACTTGTAGGCCTTGCCTCACTCCCATCACCCCTCGCAGGCCGGACACCCCGAGTCGGCGCATATAATGTTAATATGCTGAGGTGCTCTGAGAGGGGTTTTTGACATCTGTGTGTTTTGAGGTTCAGGCTGTAGGGTTCCTGAATGGCTAAATATGAAACTATACATTTCAGGTCTATTACCACCTCCTGTCATTCATGCCAATCATTTAAATAGGTGCAGTTGGAAAAGCTAAATATATGTGGGAGAGTGTTACTTTCTCTGACTACTTTTCTTTATTGTATTGCAGTAGGTAGCTGTTCATTCTAAATGGCTTGTATTAGAAAGGGTTTAAAACACTATTTTGGTTGTTTCCAATTGAATTGGAAACAAAACTGATGTCTGAAATGATAAAAGTTATGTTTGCAGCCAACTTGATAGTAGAAAATTACATTCTTTATGATCTTCTTCCACTTCTACTTCCACTCACCGGCCACTTTATTAGGTACACCTTACTAGTACCGAGTTGGACTCACTTTTGCTTTCAGAACTGCCTTAATCCTTCGTGACAGAGATTCAACAAGATACTGAAAATATTCCACAGAGATTTCAGTCCATATTAACATGATAGCATCATGCAGTTGCTGCACATCCATGATGCAAATCTCACGTTCCACCACATCCTAAAGGTGCTCTATTGGATTGAGTTCTGGTAACTGTGGAGGCCATTTGAGTACAGTGAACTCATTGTCATGTTCAAGAAACCAGTCTGAGATGATTCGCGCTTTAAGAAGTCTGGAAGTAGCCATCAGAACATGGTCATCAACAATACTCAGGTAGGCTGTGGCGTTGACACGATGCTCAAATGGTACTAATGGGCCCAAAGTGTGCCAACAAAATATCCCCCACACCCTTACACCACCACCACCAGCCTGAACCGTTGATACAAGGCAGGATGGGTCCATGCTTTCATGTTGCTGATACCAAATTCTGACCCAACCATCCGAATGTTGCAGCAGAAATTGAGACTCATCAGACCAGACCAGGCAACGTTTTTTAAATCTTCTATTGTCTAATTTTGGTGTGCCTGTGTGAATTGTAGCTTCAGTTTCCAGTTAGCTGATAGGAGTGGCACCCGGTGTGGTCTTCTGCTGTTGTAGCCCATCTGCCTCAAGGTTGGATGCGTTGTGTGTTCAGAGGTGCTCTTCTGCATACCTCAGTTGTAACGAGTGGTTATTTGAGTTACTGTTGCCTTTCTATCAGCTTTAACCAGTCTGGCCATTCTCCTCTGACCTCAGGAATCAATAAGGCATTTGCACCCAAAGAACTGCCACTCACTGGATATTTTCTCTTTTTCAGACCATTCTCTGTAAACCCTAGAGATGGTTGTGCGTGAAAATCCCAGTAGATCAGCAGTTTCTGAAATACTCAGACCAGCCCATCTGGCTCTAACAGTGAGCAGTTGGACAGGTGTACCTAATAAAGTGGCCGGTATTTTTCCTCTTCTTCTTTCTTAAAAAGTAAAAAAAAAAACAAAGTAAAAACCGCCTTTTTTCCAGTAAAACTTTAAGAAAAAAAGAAATACTGTAAAATATCCTTGCTTCATGAACAAAACTTGGGGAATATATATAAAAAAAGAATAAAAAATATCACAGGAGGGCTATTGATTTTTCCTTCAACCATATGTAATACATTTTCAATGAAGTGATCTGATCATCAAAATAGTGGGGACAATTTATGTAATGTGCATTGCTCAAGACTTGTACTACACAAGTTTTCATAGGGTCACCATAACCTCTTCAAGTCCACATAAGGTTGACATCATCACTGACATCATCTCTTCAACTTCAGCAGATCTTCTTGACCACATGCTAAAATGCATTGATCTTCTGTCATGTAATTGGCTTATCAGAGATTTAACATGTAGTTGAACAGACAGACGCATGCACAGCCTTGTTTGTTTCCTCTTTCTACTTTCTTTTCATCCACAAAAGTAGCAGCCTAGATGGCATGTCCTTTACCACTTGCATCTTTTTTTATCACATTTGTCCTTCAGAGCAGCTGTAGATCAGGTAGTTCATCACAAAACATTTACTGTACTGTACAGTGCGTCATGTAGTTCTTTCTGTCCTTTTTATGATGGATCAAGTTGAAGGACTCTGTGTTATGAAGCACATGTACTGTACAAGAACATTACTTTCTTTATAATGTCCTGTTATATGAATGGGTCAAATACACTGTAAAAAATATAATATGGACAGCCTGATCTCACCAGAAAACATACATATTTTAAGTTTTGTCAGTTTAGTGGCTAATTCGTATGAGTTCAGTTGTATGAAAATGTACGATTTTAAAAAGGAGGCATGACACCCTACCCCACCCCTAAACCCAACCGTAATTGGGTGATGAGCAAATCGTACTAAATTGCACAAATTTGTTTGTATGAATTCATACGAATTAGCCACTAAATCAAAAAGTTTCAAATTGCTGTGAGATTGCGTTGAATATAGAATAAATGTATGACAACTTTTTTTATGTTACTTTAACTTATAATCAGTTAATCGGGTTTCAACATTGTTTTAAGTTGTTACCTAATATTTTTTGTCAGTTTAACTGATAGCTGAGAGAACTAGAAAAGTTATTCAACTAAAATAATTTAAGGCTGCAAGAATATTTAACAATGAATATGAGTTACACTACCTGACAAAAGTCTTGTCGCCTATCCACATTTTAGGAACAACAAATAATAACTTGACTTCTAGTTGATCATTTGGTATCAGAAGAGGCTTATGTGAAAGGCAAAGGCCTCTAGATTAGGCTTATCTTATGCATATGCTAATATGCTTCTTAGTATATTTATGTAAAAATAAAACAACATGCCAGTTCTGACCTGTGATTAAAATATATTATTATTTACAGGTAGCATGCATGTATCCGATGCACATTGTTTTTCAGTTTTTTTTTTTTTTCAGAATTTTCACGTATTTTCATATAAAAATAAAAATATGTAACTGTTTATAGATTTTTTTCTCATTGAAAATAAAATGCATTTGTACAACAATAATAATAATAATAATAATAATAATAATAATAATAATAATACAAACAATGCAATGACTAATAATATAGTAAAATAATATTAATAATAATAAAGAATTACTATTATTATTACTGTTATTATTATTTGTTGCATTGTTTGTATTATGATGATGATGATGATGATGATGATGATTATTATTATTATTGTTTTTATAATTATAAATAAGTATACTTTATAATAATAATAATAATCATAATTATTATTAATATTATTATAAAGTATAATTTATTATATATTATTATTCATTCATTCATTGATTTTCTTTTCAGCTTAGTCCCTTTATTAATCTGGGGTCGCCACAGTGGAATGAACCGCCAACTTATGCAGCATATGTTTTACGCAGCGGATGCCCTTTCAGTTGCAACCCATCACTGGGAGACATCCATATACACACTCATTCACACACACATGCACTACAGACAATTTAGCTTACCCAATTCACCTGTACCGCATGTCTTTGGACTTGTGGGCAAAACCGAAGCACCCGGAGGAAACCCACGCGAACACAGGGAGAACATGCAAACTCCACACAGAAACGCCAAATGTACCAGCCGAGACACAAACCAGCGACCTTCTTGCTGTGAGGCAATCGTGCTACCCACTGCGCCACTGTGACACCTTATATTATTATTAATATTATTATTTATAATAATAATTATAAATAATAATAATAATAATAGTAATAATAATAATAAACCATATTATTTTTTTTTTTATTTAACCGAATAAATTCACTTGGACACAATCTAATGCACACATATTGATTGTTTCTTCCACAGTCAACAATCCTCACATCTAATCCCCTACATAATGCCTCATTTACACCCAAACTTGACAAATGGTTCTTTTGAATGCACCAAAAAAGCCTCTGTGACAGTCTTCACATCTGAACTCCATTAATCGGCCAAACAGATGCTGCAGCTTTCAGAGGTTGAATGATCTGTGACCCGCTGATATTTAATGTACACCTCCATCCGGCAGCGCTGAGCTAATGCCAATCCACGCTATACTTTTTAGCCCTTTGAACCCGCGGCAGGCCTGTTTACCTCTCGCTCCGTCATCTGGATTTCTAAAACTCTAGGGAAGGGAGAAACCAGAGTGTCTGTGACCTGCTAATGACTCACCTTTTTTCTCTTGAAGACGCGCCATGCACTTTTTTCCTTCAGCGAGGCCTTTTTACTTTAAAAAAATCCCGGATCTTCAGTGCATCTGCCTCCTGACTCAGATATAAGCTCATTAAAACATTCCTACGGTCGCCTCTGGCTGCTAAAAACAAGACGATTAAACGGAAATGGCGAGGGATGAAAGATATGCAATAATAGTCTTTGACTCATAGTTCATGTCAATTTCCTTGCCTGACAGGTGGCAACATAGAAATCTTCAACTGCAGCACACAACGGTATCGCATAATAACATTAGTTAAAAAATTGTATTATAATTTTTTTTTTACATAATGAATTACGTTATATAATTTAGTATATAATAGTGCGATTATAATGACAATAATTGTAATAATGTTGTATAAATATAAATATACATCTATATTACTAAAGTCATGCATTCCATGTTATTTAATATACTACTACTACTACTACTACTACTAATAATAATAATAATAATATTAATAATAATAATAATAATGCAATTATAATGATAATAATACTAATAATGTTGTATAAAAAGAATGCACCAAGATTATTATTATGATTAATAATAATAATAATAGCGTTAATGTTGTATAACATGAATGCATTATTATTATTTTTATCATCATCATCATCAATATTATTATTATTATTGCGACGCAGTGGCGCAGTAGGTAGTGCTGTCACCTCACAGCAAGAAGGTCGCTGGTTCGAGCCTCGGCTGGGTCAGTGGTGTTTCTGTGTGGAGTTTGCATGTTCTCCCTGCGTTCGCATGGGTTTCCTCCGGGTGCTCCGGTTTCCCCCACAAGTCCAAAGACATGCGCTACAGGTGAATTGGGTAGGTTAAATTGTCCGTAGTGTATGAGTGTGTATGGATGTTTCCCAGAGATGGGTTGCAGCTAGAAGGGCATCTGCTGCGTAAAACATATGCTGTATAAGTTGGTGGTTCATTCCGCTGTGGCAACCCCGGATTAATAAAGGGACTAAGTCGAAAAGAAAATGAATGAATTAATTAGTTTTATTATTATTGGTGTTGTTGTTTTTATTATTATTATTATTATTATTATTATTAATACACAACTGTATTTAAATACAAATGTTTAGTACAAATTAATACATAATATTGTTTTTTCAAAATAGAAATATTTCACATATGGTATTGTATATAATATATAATATATAACATAATATATAATAATATATACAATATATAATATTTAAAAATGTTTGTAAAATCCTGTATTGCACGTTAATATATAATATAAAACTTAAACTATACTGGTAATAAAAGTAATAACAGTGTATAAAATACTAAGACATTATCATTATTATCATCATCAACATCATCATTATCATTATTATTATTATTACACAACTGTACCTAAACGCAAATGTCTAGTACAAATTCATACATAATAATGTTTTTCAAAATAGAAATATTTCACACTATGATATTGCATAATAAACTTATTATTTTTTCTTTTTTAATTCTTTAAAAATTCTTTACTACATGTTAACATATGAGCAATATCACAATAGTAGGAGTGCGATGTGGCTATATATCGGCACTGGTGGGAGGCGTGCGTTGGCTCGAGGCCGCAGGCCTGCTACGAGTTTAATATTGCTTTTATACAACAGTTCAACGGCATAACCGTGTGTATAAAAAGAAAATCAAACATGGAGAGTCTCAAAAACACTTTTGTACAAGGAACTACTTTCTTCCTCCATTTATTCACATCTGCAGCTGATGGTCAGAACAGCAGAAACCGTTGCTACTCCACAAACATTACTTTAGAGCTAGTATTTGAAGGATTCTCAAGCGTCGGCCTAAAGTGATGACAAAACAGGTCATCAGTAATGCCAGAAATGCCATCAGTATACAGAGATTTTTACAGTATTGCTCTGTTGCAATAGGAAGATAATAATAATAAACAATAATTAACCCCGAAAAAGCCAAAGCAAAGAAAACATTACCAGTTTCAGTGGTATAAATACAGCTCTACAACATACAAAAGAGAGAGATCAACTTAATCACTAACCTAATTTAGTATCATTTGTTCAGCTGTAGTTGTGTATGTTGTTTCTCGTATTGAATTTAAAATATTACTCCTTAAAGCTTTAAATAATCTAGCTCCTGTTTATCTAACCAACCTCCTGTCTCGCTACAACCCAACCCGCTCTTTACGATCTCAAAACTCAGGGCTTCTGGAAGTACCTAGAATATCAAAGTCGAGTAAAGGAGGTCGAGCCTTCTCATTTATGGCCACTAAACTCTGGAATAGCCTTCCTGATAATGTCCGAGGCTCAGACACACTCTCGCTCTTCAAAACTAGATTAAAGACCTATCTTTTTAGCAAAGCATACACTCAGTGCAGTACATAGCGGTATGACGCATGATGTGCCCCACACATGATTTTGCTTCTCGTTTATATACACTATGAACAGCAGCTACGCTAATTATTCTCCTTATTCTGTATTTCCACCTGGGGGTACTCATCTTGAGGCCCTCAGACTACGCAGTGCCACTGACGCGATCCGAGACCAGCGACGAGATGATCCCAAGGTTTTCTGGACCAGGCCGTATCCTGAGCAGCTGCTGTGGTGGTCATCGTGGAGTGAGAACATGAGACTGACACCTGTGATGCTCCAAGGACAGACGAGTCTTCGCTGAGGTCCAGCTTCCTGCGCCTAGACTGCAGCTCTGCACAAGACGTTTGGCCATAGGGGAAATGGTCGTGCCCAACTGAGCCTGGTTTCTCTCGAGGTTTTTTAAAATCTTCGCTTTCGCCAATTGGTGAAGTTTTTTCCTCGCCGCTGTCGCCACTGGCTTGCATGGTTCGGGATCTGTAGAGCTGCGCATCGATGGATTTGCTCTTCAGTGTTTGGACTCTCAGTAGTGATTATTAACCCACACTGAACTGAGCTAAACTGAACTGAACTTAATCTCTGAAAACTGAACTGACACTGTTTCAATTCACTATAATCTTCCATGTGAAGCTGCTTTGACACAATCTACATTGTATAAGCGCTATACAAATAAAGATGAATTGAATTGAATTTCTCCCCTAAGGACTTATGCTGTCTCTGTCGCCATCTTGTGGTGGAACGTCAACCGTCACTTTCTTTGGTTTGCTCAGACAGACTGATGGCAGCCCATGCACTGAATCTGATAGTTGCAATTTGATAGTTGCAATCTGAACTTCTACATTCTCGACTAAAAAAAAGCCTCAAAAGTACGTTATGTTATCCAACAGCAGCGATATTTGTCAAACTGTAGACTGTCCTCTGCTTGTCAATGTATGTGGGCGGAGTAATACACAAGGGTGAAGGGTTAAGAAGCTGGATGAGTGCTGTTATCTGCAGAATATCGCACGGATATTAGATTCAAGAACCAGACAGAACTGTTGTATAAAAAATATTATAAAACTATACAGGTAATAATAGTAATAATATCGTGTGAACTACTAATAAATTATTATTATTATTATTATACATTTATATTCTTATTATGTATACTCCTATATAGTAATTTATTTAATAAATAATGCAGCACTGTATGCATGTAAGGGTATGAAAAAAAATAAAAAGTACATATTTAATCAATTAGTAGCAGAAAAATTGCTATAATGTTAGATTTATTATTACTAAAAATCACATGTTTGCTTCTAATGCATTTACATCATAGACTGTAAAAAAATATGCTTGCTCCGACAGGTCGCCTCTGGCTGATAAAAAGAAGACGATTAAGCATCGGGTGGAAATGGCGAGGGATGAAAGATATGTAATAATAGTCTTTGACTCATAGTTCATGTCAATTTCCTCGCCTGACAGGTGGCTGTCAATTCCTGGAGTGATTAAGACGCTGTAGTCTTTGTGGAAATGTGTAAAAGTATTCGCCATTGTCATGAGGAAGCGGTGAATCATGTTGGCGGGGTTTGCAGACTTGTTAGGGGATATGCAAGTTAGTGAGAACTGACAAGTGTAGCAGTGGTTCTCAGCTGGAGGGCTGAACGCTCAAAAAAATGAGTCACTGTTTGGTTTTAATTTAAAGGGGACCTATTATGCCCCTTTTTACAAGATTTAAAATGAGTCTCTGGTGTTCCCAGAGTGTGTATGTGAGGTTTCAGCTCAAAATACAACACAAATAATGTTTTATAACTCTTTGAAACTGACCCTTTTAGGCTTTGGTCCTAATTAGGCCGTTTTGGTGATTGTCGCTTTATATTCAAATGAGATTGTGCTCTTTTTTAAAAGAGGGCGGAGCTACAAATGCCTGTATGTCAGCATAGTGGCAGATTTAAAAACAAGACCAACGTCTTATGCTAATGAGGGAGAGATTGTCACGAGTGGGCGGGGCTTTCCCCTCTGATGACACATACAAAAGGAGAATGCCATCAAAGTGCTTCTGCAGACTGTTTTTATCAAGTGTGATTAGAAACAATATAATTAATTAATTTTTACCATTAGAAACGGGTTATATCCACACACTGTTTTCACACAACTGTGTTAAAAATATATCGCAAATTAGATTCATTTAAAATCTGCACACTATGTAATTGCATAATAAGTCATTTTTTAATCCTATCACTCAAACTACTATTCAATGTTATAATGCTACACGTATAATGCTAATATAATAATAGAACTGCTATACTGTATATTTAACTAATTAATTAGTAACCATTTTTTACTAATAGTACAATAATTGCAGTATGTCAATTGCATGGTAATTGGATACATTTTTGCTTACCGCTACATTATATATAATAATGTATTTCTAATATGCAGCAGTGGAAAGAGTACTGAAAAATCATACTTAGGTAAAAGTACTATTACTTGACTAAAAAAGTAGACCTTTCAAAAGTACTCAATAGTAATAAGTAAAATGAAAAGTGAAAAGCTGATGATTAACATGTAATTTGTGGATGTGTGTAAACGTAACATTCTGTAGTGCATTTAGTTATTGCCCAGCAGGCACACAAGACGTCATAGGACGTTAATATTAGGTTAGATTTAGGTTTTGATGTCAGGTGACCAAAATCTATTGTCTAGCCAGCGTCTAAGGACAACGTTATTTATGATGTCTAATAACGACGTCTAATGACGTTGATATTTGATTGATTTTAGGTTGTGTTAAAAAGTGACCAAAATCCAACATCGAGCCAACATCTTAAACCAACGTCATATTGACGTCAAATACTGACATTTATTCGTCATGTATGGCAATCAAAATCCAACATCTGATAGACGTCATAGTGGTGACGTCCACACAACGTCAAGCTGTAACATCATTAGATGTTGATATTTGGTTGATTTTAGGTTGGACGTTGGCCTGACGTTGGGTTCTGACGTCAACCCGATTTTCATCTCCAAATAAAATGCAACGTCTTCACGACATTGGGGTACAACATCAATCTGACGTCATGTTGATGTCTTGTGCCTGCTGGGTGTGTAAGGCCATTTCGGTCTTCATACAGTAAACATCCGTCATCTTCTCATCATATGTCTCTGGGTCAATGCGTGTAAAGATTTTGGACATCTACTTTGACGCTTTTTTTGCTTTCAAACAGTTTTCTGCATTTATAAATCGCCCATGTCTTGAGGTAGTTCATTATGATGCGATTTACCTTCTATGTGCGATTTGATTGGACAGGAATCCCAGGACTGATTATTCTCACACCCATAGAAAAAATAATGTAGTGACTGCAGGTTGAAGGAAAGTAGTGGAGTAAAAGTACCAATAGAGCACTAAAATGTACTCAAGGGAAAGTAAAATTAAAGTAAAATCTTTAAAACTACTTTTAATTACTATTTCTGGGAAAAACTACTCAATTACAGTAGTTTGAGTATTTGTAATTTGTTACTTTACACCACTGCTAATATGATGCTAATAATTTATTGTGTGTATTTTTGTGTATACAAACTAAAATAATTATTTTGTTCATTAGTATTACAAGTATTAATTTCAGTATTAATTAGTAGTATTCAAATGCACTCTGTTCATTTAATGTCATGATACAATATTTTTGTTTCTCACATATTGATGACGGTGGATCACAAAACTACAAAATCGTAAGGGTCAAGCTTAGCAAATAAGCTTTCCATTCATATAGGACATAATACATTAGGATATACAGTTACAATATTTGGCTGCAAAACAAACAGGAAAACTACTTCTCTTGGAGTTTTTTTGTAACATTATACAGTATAATACTCTTATAATGTCTCATAAAAGTCTCTACACATCTTATGTAATGTGTCATATGCCATTTACATCACTTGTGCATAATGTACATTCTGCCACCACCAAAAGATGATTCTGTTTAATAATAATAATAATAAAAAAATTATTATTTCTTTTACAAAAACACATTAATCTGCTTCATAATGCCTAGTTCACACTACAGGATTTTAAGCCTGATTTGAGCCCGATTTGGAAGTTAACGAGCTCGCCGACAGATCGGGCTGTTATCGGGGAAAAATCTGCAGGTGCACGGCGCTCGGCAGTCTTTATGTGTGAACTACTGAACAACGTGTCAAAGAGGCTCGCTGAAGCGTCGCTGACACCTCGCCTCCCCTTCATTTTCACTTTCAAACAGGAGCTATTTCGCGGCACAGAATATGCTGTTTTGAAATATATATCTGAAGTAAATTTATGTTTTTGCATTCAGAAAGTTTTGTTTATGTTAGCAGGAAGTTGCTAGGCAAAAAATGTATGCATATTTAAAGTCACAGCGAAAAGAAGCAGATATGCATGCAGTCGTTTAGACCAATATGGTAATTAAAGGTATACATGCTCAGTTCTTTACTGTTTTGTAATTTAAAAAAATAACAATGTTAGAAAGAAATACACAGATATTTAGGAAACGTCAGAGTGTTATAGATATGTTAGTTTTATTTCAAAGAGTTATTAAATTACAAAAATTAAAAACTCTCTGTGTTTCTTTCCTCTTGAACTTTGCAGTGATTGATCCACTGATGCATCAGCTGACTGATGATGTTTTTAAATGCTCCATTGAAAGCTTGAAACGCTGTCACAACGTAATCAGCACACAAGCAGCCAATAGTGTTCAACTTTTTCTGACGACTCCTCCCTCAAAATTTCATTGGCTGTGGTTTGGTAGCTTGACTGAACAAGTTGTTGGCTGTTTCTCAATTCCAAGAACGCAGAGAACGAACTTGCGTTCTTGTGGAGACCGGTCTTGCCAGGTGTCCTCGGAAGAACGAACTCGGGAGACCACGAGAACAGAGAACGCGTCCTGTGAGAAATGAGATGCTGCGTTCTTCCTGATGGTCACATGACCTTCAGGTGTTTCAAATGGATTATTATTTAAACATTACAGCATTCATACAACAATGTATTGTTTTTCCCCTTTTCAAAATATATTCTCTGCATAAAAACAATATAAATATACGTTGCACAATATAAATAAAACAGATTTTATTATGAATTTCAGCAAACAAACACTCTTAATATGTTTATTGCTTTATTAGGATGTACATGGTAATGTTTATATTCACCGTTTCATTTAGGGAAACTCCTGAGGTAAATAAGTGATATCTCTGAACTTTAATAATAAATCTAAATAAAATGCTGCACTTCCCACCTCCATTCGCAATGACTTCTGGGACTTCTAGAGCGAGATCGGTGCTCAAGTCTGCATCGGTGCGTCCTCGATATCAAGAACACATCCGGGAAGTTTCACGCGTCCTCCATACTTGCGGTCTTGAGTATTGGAACTGAACTTTGGCAGCTGATGATGACGTTACACGAGAACACGAGGACGCACTTAAAGCCTAGTTCACACTACAGGATTTTAAACATCGGCAGATCGCTGTGTCGTTTACATTACATGACTTGATTTTGTGTCTTTTAATCACTGTGGTGTTCACACTACACGACACTACATAAATGCTCACATCCTCTGATCGTACTGCTCCTCTGAAGTAATTCACAACCTGGTCTTGATGGCGAATTTCCTCCAGAAATTACAGCGACTCTTTGTTTGTGGGGTGTTTGAGTAGTTGCTGCTGTCATGTGATGCGCGTTTGACAGAATGGGCTGTACCTCACGTTGGTTTCATACAGATTACAAAACCAGAAACCTTTTGTTTTCAAGTGTAGTTGGTTCATTTAAAAGTAGAGATTTCAAGCTTTATGTGGATATATTTATTATGTCTGTGAAGCAGGTATTAGCTGAGATTCTAGTGTTTTTGTTGACCACATAAAGTGTCGTAAAAACACATGTCTGATCTGAGCTTCTTCCTCGGAGAATCGTCAGTCTATATCAATCGATGATTGGCTACTGTACTAGTAAGACATGTGTTGTGTATTCTAAAGTCTTTGATTTAATACACAATCACACTTCATTGAACATGTACACATAGACATCACCTATATATAACTGCATGTTTATATATAAAAACTTTAACTGTTAAAAACTATGAGTTGCTAGTTAATTAGTGTGAGGGAGCCGTAGGTGACGACATAGAGGAAGAGTAAATCCAAATGCTGGAGGTTTATTAAACAAACAACAAACATAAAACACAGGCAGGAATGTAGTCGAGCACAGGGAAAATTAAACAAACAAGAAGGCAGTTTAAAAGGCAACCACATCAGAGTCTGGATTCCAAAAAAGTAGTAGTCAAAAGTCAAGCATAAAGGTCATAACAAAGTGGCAAACACAATAGAAAAAGAACGCTTGATAAGGTTGTGGAACTGGCAATACTTCACAATGAAAAGATAAAAACAGTGGCTGCGTCCGAAATCGCACACTTCCATACTATATAGTACGCTAAAAACAGTATGCAAGCCGAGAAGTATGTCAGAATCCATAGAATTCGAAAAACAGTATGCAAGAAGTCAGGGCCGCTGCTGGCCAAAAGGGTGCCCTATGCGAAATTTTACTGTGGTGCCCCCACAGAGGAAACAAAAACACACAGACATGTATTTAAACGTGTGTGTATATATATATATATATATATATATATATATATATATATATATATATATATATATATATATATATATATACGCAAACAAACACTCAAAATTATACTTAAACATTCAAATATTTACATTACAAAATAATAGTTTACATCAAAATAAACACTGACATGTCTTCTGCAGAAGCATTCCCAATTTGAAACATCTACAAAAGGTAAGGAATAAAACCCTCTCTGTACCTGTAGAGATGGACGATGCTCAGTGCTGCATCCTGTGTCTGTACCAAGGTTATTATAGTTAACGAAATCGAACGAAAAAACGAAAACTAAAATTTTAAATAATTGTCGTTAACTAAAATAAAAATAAAAACGAGTTTTTAAAAAAAAACTATAATTAACTGAAACTGTATTGTGTACATAAAAAAACTAATTGAAACTAACTAACTAAAATTATAGCAAAAACCTCCTTCGTTCTCGTATTTGTAAATGTATTTAATACATAATCTTACTGTAAGCCTTTTAGAAGTAAATCTGCAGGTGTTTGACCCTTTCGCACCTCTGTAATCCTGCTCCCATTGGCCAGATCGAGCCGGTTCTCCTCCAGTCAGTCCTCGCTGTTACTTGCTCCCTCGACAAAAACAACGAGTGGACATGGCAGCAGCACGGTGACAGCATTGCAGGCACTTAAAATTATTACTTTAACATATTTGTGCCCAATAATGGGTTTTACTTCTATCTGTATCGCGATCGCGAACGAATCTTTTTAACCGGATATTCTAAGTGAACCGGTTGAACTAGTTCACCAAAACGAACTGAATCATTTGAAACGATTCGCGTCTCTCCGGTAAGCACTCATCCACAAACTACTTACTTTTTAACAAGTCTAATACCCACCTCTGACTCGAAATAATCCAATATATACTCTCATTCAGTTATTAAAACAGTAACGTTACACTGAGATCAAATTTGAGAAGAGGTGAACCGATAATACTGCGCATGTGTGATTCAGTGAACCAAACACAAACAGCACATGACAGTCTGCTGTGACTGAACTAAACTTGAACAACAGCACTGCGGGTAAACAGAGGGCTTAAATGAGAGGATCTGGTGAAAAAAAACGTAAGTTTATTTCATAACAGAAAATCGTACTGGAATTTTAATAAGTGAATCATGATTCAGTTGGGTTGCAAAACTTTACTGTAAGACATTTTTCAGATCATGGTGATGTTTTAACTGACTGAAATTACTATTGCTGACTACATAATTTTGGTATGTTGAGTCCAAACATCCGCGTTAAATATCTGAACTTCCCATATGTGTATCTAACCTCAGAGCAGCCTTGCACACATATTGTACTTAAGGCTGCTATCTTGTGAGCTCACTGGGCTGTTGTATTTGAATTTGAGGATGGGTAGATGGTAGTGGTAGATGATAGTGTTCATGTATCCTCTAAATACAGGTTTCAAAAAATGTATGGCTGAGTTTTTATTATACAATATTTATTCTATTGATTTTGAATCTTGCACCTAACAAATATCCTTATTTAGAAAGAAAACTAAAACTAATACTGAAACTAATAAAAACTAACCTAAAACTAAGTCATTTCAAAATATAGAAACTAATAAAAACTAGTAAATCTGCCTCTAAAAACTAGTTAAAACTAACTGAATTTGAAAACAAAAAGTCAACACGAAATAGAAAATAAACGAATGAAAAATCCCAAACTATTATAACCTTGGTCTGTACCTGTGCAGCTGCTGTTGTGTCTGGAGCAGTGCTGGTCAGGCCACCTCATCTTCTTTTGTGACAAATGTCAGCATTGAACCTCCATGTACAATAAAGAAGATATTAGCCATTTAAAGGAAAAATTCATGACATACCATTAAAACAACGGGCTAGTCCAGCACTCTTCATAATGTGGCTAAACTACAACCAAAATGTGGATTGAACTTGCACTATAATCTATGGTGACAACCACTGACCCTTGCTGTCAGTATAAATCAAAGACATTTGTGGTTTTTAAGAATTAATGAGTGTATTAAAATTAGTGTTTTTAAACAAAAACTTTAACAATCAGAAAAAAATCATCATTAATGAATTCATGCAATAAAATGGTTTATGGCCTGTGGCTTACAGTAATTTGACTAATTTTATATTATTGATCTTTCAGAAATCACAGAATGAGTCAGTTTTGTTATTTAATATTCAGGGCTGTTCAGAAATGCTAGGTGAAATGCCAGTGTGGATGTGGATCATTTTCGTTCTAAAATGTCATTTTAAAACTAAGCTGTATTAGTGTAAATGGGGCCCGAGTGTGTATTTTTCACGAGTGGGTTTTGCGACGGGGGCGGGGCGGAGGATCGGCGATGCCGGCTCAGCATCGTGATGTCTATCGGCCATCGGCGATGGGCGATGGCATTGTCTATCGGCCCAACACTAGTACCCGGATTACCTATTACCTCCGGCAAGAATCTGAAGTGTGCATCCGATGCACGCTACGCTATTCCATGATGCCCCGTGATAGAATTCATGAATGGGAGTGAAGCGACGCAACTGACGCGGGTAGGTCACGTGATCATGACAAAATGGTAGATGTAGTATGTCCGAGTTCCATTCATACTACTCACATTCATACTGTATAGAACATACTTTTCTAATGGTCAAGAAGTAAATTTAAATCCAAATGTAGTACCTACTAGGCCTGTCGCGATAGTCAATATATTGACTTATCGCGCGATATATGAAAATGAGGGCGGTACATTTTGTAGGCGCGATATATTGTCTATGTACAGGGCTGGCGCGTCCATAGAGGCGACCTAAGCGGCCGCCTAGGGCGGAAGAATAGTGTGGGCGGCATCCGCGGCACCCCCCTCCCAACCCCGCTTTGCGAACCGATCACTTTCGTTTTTACTTTCGGGTTGAGGGCGGCCTTTGCCTAGAGCGGCAGTTCATCTTGCTCCCGCCCTGTGTATTTAGCAAGCAAAGTTCTTGTCGAACACGCTGCATTCTGCTTTCTGTGGAAGGCGAGGCTTATGCAGCATCTCCACGCATGCTGCGCGCACAAGCAGAGTGCGAGAGAGAGAGCGAGCGAATAGTGGAGGTGAGGAAGACGAGACGTGAACCCATTGATTCGTGTTTAGTATACAGTCGTTAAGTATAAACAAGTCACGATGGACTTGGTTTCAAAGCCACAGTGTTCAGCTCCGGTGTGGGAACATTTTGGATTTAAGCCGAATGAAAAAGGAGAGCCCGTTAACTTGAACGAGCCGATATTTCGAATTTGTTTCAGAACAGTGGCAACGAAAAAAGGCAACACAACTTACATTAAATCCCACCTAAAACATAACCCACCTAGCCATTTTTTCAACATGGGAACAACAACCGTAGTTACTACTGGAGAAGGGTCTTCCAGACAGTTAGCGTTAACAGATGCATTTACCCGGCAGTGCAAATATAAACGTGACAGCGCCAAATGGCGCACACTCACAGACAGCTTAACTCACTTTATAGCTAAAAAGATGCAGCCGTTAAACACGGTCGAAAAACCAGCATTTATAAATATGCTACAAACCTTTGACAAACAGTACGAACTGCCAAAGAAAACGTACATCTCAGAAAACTGCAATTCAATCTATGTACAACAAAGTAAAGGACAACATACTAAAAGAGATTAAAAACATCTCATTTTTCTCTGCAACTACAGATATGTGGATCATTAAAAAATGGCCTGTAGAGGTGACTAAGATGCTTTAAAAGTCTACTTTTGACTTAAACATGATTGTTCTTACGGTTTTTTGTTTACATCTTTTATTATTTATTTGTTCTAAGATATATTTTTTTCATGTTCTTATTGAGATGTCTAAATATTCTTAAAAACAAAACATTCTTTGTTCTTTCAAACAGTGTACTTGAATTATTACACTATTAAGTTGTAAAAATGTATCATTAAAAAAAAAAAAAAAAAGTATATACAAGTTATAAAGTGGCAATAATATCGTTTATCGCAATTAATTTGGGTGCAATATATCGCCCACCAAAAAATAGATATCGAGACAGCCCTAGTACCTACTGAGTAGTAGGAGATTTCGGACGCAGTCAGTGGCTGATTTTTTGATTCTATGAATTCGGACATACTACTCCGCTCACATACTGATTTTAGCGTACTATATAGTATGGAAGTATGCAGTTTGGGACGCAGCTAGTGTTTTTATATATGGTGGCAACCAGGAAGTTACCACAGATGAAACTCAGTCAATATCTGGGAGAGAGCTCCCTCTGGTGGCTGGATGAATGGCTCATTTGTTACAGTTGTTACAGTTAGTTAAAGTTATTAGTAACCATGGACGGACTGGCCATAAGGAGCACCGGGACATTTCCTGGCCTGACGGTCAATTTGGCCTGCCGCCATGAGTCTGGCATGCCGCGCACTCCCGCACCCCCCGCTCTTCACTTTCTATATCGCATCGGATGTGGCCTGCCACCGGAACTCTGGCCTGCCGCGCATCCCCCCCACCCCGCTTTTTACTTTGTATATCGCATCGGATGTGGCCTGACATTCCCACCCCCCCACCGCTCTTCACTTTCTAGATCGCATCAGATGTGGCCTGACTGACAGTTTTGCCCGGTTGAAAATACTTTCCCAGTCCACCCCTGTTAGTAACTAATAATGTATGGCAACTAATAACTTTAATACAATAATCTACACCTTCTGTAAAGCTGCTTTAAAACAATAATTATTATGAAAATGCTGTACAAACAAACTTGAATTGATTTGAATTGAATTTAAATGAATTTTCACAAAGCCTTCATAAATGGGTGGGTCAGTGGTTCTGATGCTGTTAAAGCAGTTGAGACCTGCGAGTGTTGTGTGTTGTGTTTGTGTCTCAGATCAGTGGAGGAGAAAGGGAACATTAGAGCACTGACAGCTCTGAATGTGTTCATGACTCTCTGCTCTCTGATGCTCATGTTCACTGACTCTTCATCTGCTACTGTACACAATGTGCTCAGGGCTTTCTTTCTCACTCTCTGAATATTATCTCTGTACTTGACCTGCTATCTGCTGTGATTTTAAAGCAAGCGACTGCAAAATCTGATTTCTTTTCATCTTGAAATTAACTTTCATAATTTACAATAAGGTTTCATCAGTTAATGTTAGGCAAAAACATAACCCTAACCCAAATGAAATCTGCAGACTTTTTTGATTCTCACTCTGTGAATATTATCATTATGCTGGACCTGCTATCTGCTAGGATTTTAAAGCAAGTGACTGTAAAATCCTATTTCTTTTCATCTTGAAATTAACTTTCAGATTTTACAATAAGGTTTCATTAGTTAATGTTAGGTATAACGATAACCCTAACCCAAACGAAATATACAGGTTTATTTATTTATTTATTTATTGCAATTTCTGCACCGCATTCTGTGAAAAAATGTTTTAACAATCTGCAGATCTATAATATTATAATAAATGCAGTGTTTCCTCTAGGATTTTTTCCAGCAGTGGCGGCAGGACTTTTTTTTTTACACAGATCTGCCAACTATTTCAAAGACAAATATTACACGCATTATTGCAAGGCGAGATAGCATTCATGTAATACGAGCATGCGAATCTCTTTGCTTGCGCGCCGATTTCCTCTTCGTGCACAGAACTTCTTGCACGCACTCAAATGTACACGTTCAAGTGCAGATCTTCTCGTGCGCTCTCCAGTAAGCGCTGCTGAAGCGCGATTTAGTGTGTTTTTGTGCGTTTTCCGACATTAACGCGTCCTGAAGTAAAGTGAAACTCCAGCAAGATAAAGTCATTGTATGCAGAGCCATTGACATTTATCAATAAAATATACTTATGGAAACTGTGTTCATCTTAAACTGAAAGCTACGCGGTGTTTGCTCCTGACTCACGCACCTGTCAGTCAGTCTGTCAGAGAGCCAGCATGTCACCTTAAAGGGTTGAACAAATAGCGCACAGCACTACGGTTGCAGAAAAGTTTGCGCTGTTTACCTCTAATATGTTTTAGTGCGATTATAATCCGCTATACAAAACACGACTAAATGTTTAATGAGAAGTTGTAATGTAGCCGTGGCGGGATGAATTTTGGCGTGGCGGCCCGCCACGGAGGAATGAATGTAGCGGAAACCTTGAAATGTATAATTTACATTTGGTGGCTCAGTGGTTAGCACTGTCACCTCAAAACAAGAAATTTGCTGGTTTGAGTCCTGGCTGGGCCATTTGCATGTTCTCCCCGTGTTTGAGTGGGTTGCCTCCTGGTGCTCCGGTTTCCCCCACAGTCTAAAGACATGCACTATAGATAATGCGTGTGTGTGAATGTGAGAGTGTATGGGTGTTTCCCAGTACTGCGGCTGGAAGGACATCTGCTGAGTAAAACATATGCTGCAATAGTTGGTGGTTCATTCCGCTGTAGCGACCCCTAATAAAAAAGGGACTAAGCCAAAGGAAAATTAAATGAAATTTAAAGAGCCCCTATTATACATTAAAAAGGGTCATATTTTGGTTTTGGGGGTCTCCAACAACAGGCTGATATGCATGCAAGGTCAAAAAACATTTTCATTGTCTTATAATATGTATTCCCCCCCCCCCCCCCCCCTCAGCATTTTGGTACGGTCTGTGAAACCCCCGGGTTGCCAACATTGGTATAGGATGCGATCACAGCGGCCGCCCAAAACACGCTTCATAGTAGTTACTAACACCACTGTAAACAGTACCCGGTCCCTAAACAGTGTCATTCAGACACCTAACCGCCGAACCTAACCCCTACCTGGCATTTTCAGGGACAGATGTTGGCAGGTATGTGTTTGAGCCAATGACTGTAAAAAGGTGTGAGCCCAATGTAGAAGTGCATTAAAGCAGTGCAGTTAAACACCAGCATATTGCTCTATTCTTAACCATGACACACATTCAGAATTAATCCACACAGTGGCAAAAGCTGAACTATTTTGAACCTTGACCGCTGCACGTGTGAAAGAACAGCTGACGGTGGCCATAGGAACGACAAACGGCAGTGGAACGCGAACTCACAAACACATTTAAATAAACAAACGTAAACAAATCGGCACGCGTCACGATTTCAACTTGGCTTTAGACGCGATATGAGAATATAAAGAGTTAATCAGATACAGTACAAGCGGTTACAAGTAACAAAACACAATTAAATACATAATTTGTGAGCTAGAGAAAACAAGGAGACAACCATTTTAATCGCACTTAAGTTACTTACACTTGTGAAATGGAGGAAGAAACTGATTCATGATCCACTGTAGAGACTCGCTGGTCAAAACCAGTTCGAATCCGGCTTTGGAATTTTGAGCGCAAATTGCTTTATTTGCTCCAGGGCTTGTACGCTCTGGATAACAGTTATCCGACTGTTTTCCACAAGACTCAAGCCTAACTCGGACAGATGCTGCAGCTAATTTTGGTTAATCGTTAACCAACGAGACAAAGACCCCTTCAAATTCTCTTATCACGAGACCCTTGGAGGACCCTCACGTGGACGACCATGCGTTTGACCACGAGATGGACAGAATTCAGAGACAAAGGAAAAGAAATGGAGATTTAAGGAAAATGATTCGTATAGATGTTATAACCAAGGCAAAATTTTATATTTTGAATGACATTTCTAAAGTATTGACGTGCTGTGTTTTTCAACCAACCAGGTTCATAATGTGTGGTTTTACCCCTGAAATAGGCTAAAATGATCTGTATTTGTTTGATGTGCCTCATGTTTAGTGTTGAACAAAACCGCTCGTTATTTGCAATACATTGCTGTAAATGAGAATTTTGTGATACGAACTATATCCATATTGTAACGTTTGATGTCAGATAGTTACAATCTTACCAGAGATTTTATCACGTTAAGTCTCTTGCAGTGGGTTAATTAGTAAACTTGCTTGCGCTGGGACGGGGCGTGGCCCCGCCCTTCATCTTGCCGTTCATTGGACGACAGTATCAAGAGGGATGGCTCAGAGCCAGCGTATAAAACCTCCGTGAAGCGTGAAAATCTGCGCGCAGCCTTTTAACATCAAGCTGGTATCAACCGCTGTTGTTCTCCGCCCCTAATCGCCACCACGCGGTTAGGCCAACATCCCAAACTTTCATCCACATCCTAAGTTTCGCAACCGGCGAAACTTCCGCTAAACTGACTCTCAGCCTCAACGGAGTCCGTTACCCAGGACAACAACTCACGCCAGAGTGAGTTCCAGCGAGCGACGTCACAGAGAAGCCACGCTTATGCCACGTGTTTCCTCCAGCCCGGAGAGGGAAAATCCGAATCAAGAAGACTTCAACAAATTCGCAAGTAACACAAATAACTGTCGTTTCTAGCTGATCGGGTGCATATGCTTTTAAGCAGTTAAAGATAAGTCAATGCTCTGCTTTTGTGGTTTCTCAGGTGATTCAAAGATCTGGTACGAAACAGATCGGCTGGACTGTTTGTTCAATTCATTTTGCATCATCTGAACTGCCTGTGTGTGTGTGAACGTGTGTGTGCATTTGTTTGTTTGTTTGTTTATTTGTTGTTTTGATTACTACGTAGTTAGCCTCGTGTACCGAATAGTGTAGCAATAAATCCTTGTTCTCCCTTAAAGAACCGTGTTCTGGTTTCTGTGCTTTATAAGTCTCTGCCTCAAACTACAGATCGTGTTACCTTGCTAAAAGTTAACCCTATTCCGTGTTATGTTATTATCGCTTGGCCACGAAAATAATATAGACGAGAATTAATAAATGTGATTGTCTCCATTTGCGGGACAAGTTTGAATCTTTGATCTGATTCAATCTGACTCAATTGAGTCGAATCAATGATTCGAATCTTCAGGATCCGAGTCATTGATCTGAGCTAATAATTCCTAAATTGATCTTTTAACATAGATTGATTTCTTACATTTAATGGTGGAGGATGCGGGCAGTTTGAACAGACTTTTTAAGCACAAAACAGTGTTTTTATCTTTTCTATTTTTGTCCGGAAGAATAGATTAGAGACAGAGAATCAAAGGAGTTGAGTTACTGTTCGGTTCAGTGTGCTACCCAGCGTGTCTGAACCACAGACTGTGGTCCGAACGCACGAATGCATCTCGAGCGCTTCTGAGAAAGCGAACTGCAGAATAGTGTCCACGAGACAAAGCCGCTGTGAAAGCGTGCGAACAGAGAAATAATAAGCGATGCTCCTTATTGTCTTCTCCTAAAGGCCTTCCACAGTAGAGTTAAAGGTGCGTGTCCCAGCTTTAATGTCTAACTGTGAAGCTCCCCCTGGTCAAAATTAAGCACAGAGTAGCTAACTGTCCTTTTTGCCACTTTTGATTCACTAACGCATGAGTTAGCGAAACTCCAGCGCTGCGCTCGGGAAGAGCTGCTGTGAGTATTTTTACGGGAGAATCTACTTGATCAAATAATTTGTGTGGTTTAATCCACGCGTGTCTTTGACTGAGAAAAGTCCTGACACAGAGCACTGATCCGCCGTGATCCCATAGTGCTCCATTCTTGTGAGATGTGCAGCCATTTCACATGTGACATTATCTGTGTTAATGTGTGTTCATGAATGCGTTCACTCTGTGTATGTTGCCATAGCAACGGAAGTCCTGAGAGACTTTTCCGGAGTATGTGCGCAGGCGCAGTCCTCCGCACGTGTATCTGCTGTTAGCATTAGCACAAGTAACTTTCATGTGCGCAGGCGCAGTCCTCCGCACGTGGATCTGCTGTAGACGCTAGCACAAGGCTAAGCTAACTGAAGCTCACGTTGTTGCATTGAATTGTGTGGTATGGTCATAGCATTAAAAGCTAATGGTTTAGCGCTCTTGTGGTTTGAATGCAGTGTGTTTGAAGTGACAAACTAACACACGTTAGCGAGAATCCTAGTCTCGATTCTCCTGCTTTATAGGCTATTTGCCTTGTTTCTCAGTTTCACCCTTTCTTGGAAAATGCTTTGACTAATGCAGATTTGATAAACCCTCATTGAATGCGGTCTCATCGCTGGTTTTAATCACATTTGTCAAATGCTTTCCCGCTTATCCTGGCCTGTTTGATTAACACGAATGCTCATGAGTTGTTGGTTTATTAGCAATGAATTATAGTTTGTTCTACAATACTATAACTTAATGCTTTTGATTGCTTAATCATCAAATTAATGCTTAAATGCTTAATTACGGATTTATTGCTTTTCTGAAACTTTTCAACATTATAGGAACAACCATTTCCTATGACTGTTGATATTTGAAGTTGATTTATAAGCACAGTGTTTTACGATTAATTTAATAATAACATTTATTGTTTCTGGGACTTTACCAACACAATCACTATTCTGGAATTTTAATTTCATTTAATAGTTTATTGATGATTGGTTGCCCTATTTCAATAACAGTTATTGATTAATTTTAAATAAACACTTTTGATCAAATTTAATGACATTAGGAATATTACCATTCCCTATCATCACCGATTAAGAAATTGATTTCTTCCCATAACTATGATTTGCAGGAATGCTTGCTGATTAATTAAATCATAATTGTGTTTATGACTTTAATGACAACATCACTGAGTGTTAGTCTCAACCAACATTTATTACTATTTGGAAATTTTAATTTCATTAATAGTTAATTGGTGTTTGGTGTCCCTTTTCTATAACCATTATTGATTAATTTAATTATAGCAGCTCCTAATCAAGTTTATGAATAAAATCAGATTTCTGAATCACTTGATGTCATTGCTAATTTGAATTAGTTTTGAATTAATTCGCAATCAATTTTTTTTTTTTTATTCTACTTTTAATTTTTATTATCCTTCAGGTTTTAAATTACCTCACAGGACAGTGCTCCCCCTGGTGGTTGGTTGATGCAATGGGACAGTGTAGCCTATGAGTGGCTACAACTGAACTCAAGTCATCATTAAACTTAACCTACCAGCGCAATAGCCTCCAATTAGCCAAACCCAGAAGGAAAATTAGGATTTTCCTCTCCACTTAGGCTAATTAGTTATTTTGATAACACAATAAACCAACCCTTTTGATGTATTGACTCAACAGCGCCACCAATTTGTCAACTTTGTAATTTGAAAACTTGCTCCACTTTCTACTCTTTCTTTTAACTGTCTTTTCCTGTGTTGACTACCGCTGCCATTTTGGGATTGTACCTGTGGGAATCATGAAAGCAGAGAACGTTTGAAACATTTAACAAGATGCTTGTAAGACTTAAACATTTTACGTTTAAATGATCTGACTCTCTCTCTACCCTTTCTCGCCATAGGACGCTACCCAATCAATGACGAAACGGATCAACCGGAAGACAGGCGTTTTCAAATTTGATTCTAGATTTGCATCCAAAGTGGTCTACTTGGTGTATGGTGTCAATCCTAACGAGTAAGAAACCAATACTGTCATTGTTATTGCACTTTCTTTCACCTCAGAGGAAATTGAATAACAATCATAGTCCTGGTGTTTAGAGCTCCCCATTTCCAACTTCCAGCCTGGAAGCAGCCAATTATCAACCTACTCCTTATCAGTCTTCTTCTCTTCCTCTGTTCTCTAGCTGTCCTAACTGTGTGTTACTGACTGTCCCCACAGAGACTACAAGTTAGACGCACGCCCCCCAGAGGATCACAGTCACAGAGAACAACACCCACCTGTTATTCCACCCTCAACAGTAGCTCACACTCTATTACACCCAGACACTTTTGTTTGCCATCCGTTTTGTTTTTGTTTTTTTGTTCTCTCTCTCTCTCTCCCCTAGGTCTGTGTCAGTGTCAGTTTTAGGTCTTCCCCCTCACCGCCGCACGGCATGGCTCTCCCCAAAGACCCTGTTGGCCACTGGAAAGACCTCGAAACATGGCTAAGTGTTGCAACGGACAGCCTCCTCCCTAAGGCCGCCGAAACGCTACAGCACCTAACACAGGACCAGCTGGATGAGAACCTAAACAGCCTCATGAAGCAAGACCCAAGTAAAAGCTACAATCACAAAGACCTAGCCAAGATCACAGGTACCTTGAGTCACATTCTCATCGCCACCCTCAAACTGAGTGACCGGCATTCCGCCCAGCTCAAGCACCAGCTGACATGCGTGCAAACCCGCATCAACCAGCTAGAACTGGAGGCTCAGGAACGACCGGAACAGCCAGATGAGACTGATCAAGCTGCCAAAGAGATCGATAAACTTCAAAAGACTCTAGACGCCACCACCCACGAAATGGAACAATCCAAAGCCGACCATGCTGATGTCGCTAACAAGCTTGAGTACGTCGAACAGCTACTAGAAGAGGTAAATGCTGACTCCAAAGACAAGAACAGCAGAAACGAAGCCCTCGAAGCTCACCTGCTTGAAGCAAGACAGGAGATCAGACGACTCACACAGCAGCTGGACTACATCAAAGAAGAGTACAACAGCATTAAAGATGAACTTAAACATGCATATGAACTGTCACGCAACGAGAAAGCTGAGGGGTCACTGCTAAAGCCCTCACCAGCTCCCTCTGTTCCAGCCAGCCACGTATCACTAGGTGGCCTGGACCTCAGAGACCTTGACAAGCTAGTCAAGAACCTGGGCAAGTTCACGCCGAATTTGCCAGGTAGCCAAGATGTTCATGCCTATCTGCAAGACATTGACTTTCATCTGGAAGTGAGACCCAATGTCACTGACAAAGATAGACTGTATTTGCTCCGAGCAACCTCCAGCCCTGAAGTACGCAGCTTCCTTGATCGTCAGCCTGCTCACACCAAGACTGACTACCTTCTGCTCCGAGAAGCCCTCATCAGAGAGTTTGATGACCCCGAATCTGAACAAGGACTTGCAGCTGCCCTGGAGACGGAACAAGGTCGCCATGAGTCTGCTCAAACCTACTACAGCAGACTCAGACGAGCCTACTTCGGCACCCGCAATGAACCTGAGATGGAAGAGGACCTGAACTTCAAAACTCTCTTCCTGAGAAACCTCCATCCTGAAGTAAGCCACCATCTTGGGGTTCTTGCATGCCCCCACACAATGAACACTCAGCAGTTACGAGATTTGGCACATAAAGCCTACGTCAAACAAAAGATGACCCCAGGAAAGAGTGCCACAATCCCTGCTGTTTATGACTTCAACACTCAAAGTCAAGATCTGGCCCTTGAGGGTGCCCAGGGCCCAGACAACGCTAAACTACCTCCCAGTGAGTGGAATGTGTCGTCTTACAACAGCCAACGAGACCGTCATGCTGACACCAGCCCTAAACAGTGGAACAGCCACTGGGATGAACCGCCTGGACGACAACACTCACCTGAACGTCACCGGGAGAGACCGTGGAACAGGTCCACCTCATTTGCAAACCAAAGGGGGACAAGCTCGTGGGAATCCAGTGATACCTCTGAGGTAAAACACCATCACCTTGACACAACCTGTCCAAGAGGTCGACGACAAAACTCCCAAAGATTCCACGCTGATCGAGCTCGAACTGAATCCCCAGAAGGGAAAACATCACCATGTTTTGACCCTCAAGAACTGATGAAAATGATCCTGAAAGAGTTCTTCCGACGAAGGGAAGAGGATCGGAAGTGGGAAAGGAAAGAAGACCCTGATTCAGCCTGACAAGCAACGACCTCACGAAGCAGCACGTCTGCACCTCACTTACAGAGACCTGTAAGCACCATAACTTCAAACATGCAATAGACTGTACCTGAACACCAGAGTTAGACGCTGACCTGATGCCTCAGGTCATCACTGCATCACACGAACACTTGTGGACGAACTCCCTCCAATGCCTAGGAGTGCTGTCTTGGTCGTTTGTCACCCCGCTGAACTCAGAATCAATCCCAATCCTGCCTGTGCCATGCCAACTCCAGTCCCTCAACTCCAAGTGACCAGAAAGGGGGAGGAGCCAAGCTGCTGACACAGACCCACTATCCTAAGCTCTTGATATAACGCTAACCTGTTTTTTTTCATTTGTGCTATTTTAGGAAGACACCTAGCCTTAGCTATGTTTCCTAAACCCAATACATACACTTTCTCCTCCACTGCACTTCTAGGATCAGTCTCTAGTAGAGAGGAGCCATTACACATATGTGACACTTGTTTGTTGTTCTAAACCTCACTCAATGACCTTATGTCTCAGTTTCTTCTTTCTTGCTCTTTGTCTTTCAATTCTTGCCTCATCAGGGAACCCCCACAGATGATGTTTTAAGCCCAGAGCTCAGAATTAGGATTGACTCCTTTCACCAAGCCTCACGGACCAATGCCTTGAATGTGCGATCACTGTATTGATAATTTAACGTTGTAACACCTGTCTGACGACGCGTTTTAGGCGAAAACTCAAAAGATTTGTTAACCACATTTCTTCATCTTTAATCCAGAACAGAAAAGAGGATTGAGGGTAAAGAATAAAATTTATTGGTTCGACTCTCGTTAAAACTGCATCGTAGGATACATGTTGACTTTGACACCTGCCTTCCGCCACGAGCGAGTAAAGGCCATCCAAAAGTGGTTCAAAAGTACACGCCCCACATCCCGTGCGTGCTTAGATGCGATGATGTTAACCAAAGATTGAATTCTTTACAGATTGAGAGACCGCCTATACAACTTCGTTGAGCCTTCAATACCTCGGTTAGTCGTAAAAGCCTAAATTCTGATAAAACTGAACTACGCTCTTCCACACCATGAGTGTTGTTAACCGGAGCATTCCAACGCGCCTAAAACCTGCACCAAGATTCAGTTAGTGATGACGTTGTTTGTGTCTTGTGTTTGCCTGTTCTCTCTGCTTCTGCCTGTTTGTTCCAGTGCCTGCCGATGTTCACACCGGGAACATCCCCTGGCAAAGGGGGAATGTAGAGACTCGCTGGTCAAAACCAGTTCGAATCCGGCTTTGGAATTTTGAGCGCAAATTGCTTTATTTGCTCCAGGGCTTGTACGCTCTGGATAACAGTTATCCGACTGTTTTCCACAAGACTCAAGCCTAACTCGGACAGATGCTGCAGCTAATTTTGGTTAATCGTTAACCAACGAGACAAAGACCCCTTCAAATTCTCTTATCACGAGACCCTTGGAGGACCCTCACGTGGACGACCATGCGTTTGACCACGAGATGGACAGAATTCAGAGACAAAGGAAAAGAAATGGAGATTTAAGGAAAATGATTCGTATAGATGTTATAACCAAGGCAAAATTTTATATTTTGAATGACATTTCTAAAGTATTGACGTGCTGTGTTTTTCAACCAACCAGGTTCATAATGTGTGGTTTTACCCCTGAAATAGGCTAAAATGATCTGTATTTGTTTGATGTGCCTCATGTTTAGTGTTGAACAAAACCGCTCGTTATTTGCAATACATTGCTGTAAATGAGAATTTTGTGATACGAACTATATCCATATTGTAACGTTTGATGTCAGATAGTTACAATCTTACCAGAGATTTTATCACGTTAAGTCTCTTGCAGTGGGTTAATTAGTAAACTTGCTTGCGCTGGGACGGGGCGTGGCCCCGCCCTTCATCTTGCCGTTCATTGGACGACAGTATCAAGAGGGATGGCTCAGAGCCAGCGTATAAAACCTCCGTGAAGCGTGAAAATCTGCGCGCAGCCTTTTAACATCAAGCTGGTATCAACCGCTGTTGTTCTCCGCCCCTAATCGCCACCACGCGGTTAGGCCAACATCCCAAACTTTCATCCACATCCTAAGTTTCGCAACCGCCGAAACTTCCGCTAAACTGACTCTCAGCCTCAACGGAGTCCGTTACCCAGGACAACAACTCACGCCAGAGTGAGTTCCAGCGAGCGACGTCACAGAGAAGCCACGCTTATGCCACGTGTTTCCTCCAGCCCGGAGAGGGAAAATCCGAATCAAGAAGACTTCAACAAATTCGCAAGTAACACAAATAACTGTCGTTTCTAGCTGATCGGGTGCATATGCTTTTAAGCAGTTAAAGATAAGTCAATGCTCTGCTTTTGTGGTTTCTCAGGTGATTCAAAGATCTGGTACGAAACAGATCGGCTGGACTGTTTGTTCAATTCATTTTGCATCATCTGAACTGCCTGTGTGTGTGTGAACGTGTGTGTGCATTTGTTTGTTTGTTTGTTTATTTGTTGTTTTGATTACTACGTAGTTAGCCTCGTGTACCGAATAGTGTAGCAATAAATCCTTGTTCTCCCTTAAAGAACCGTGTTCTGGTTTCTGTGCTTTATAAGTCTCTGCCTCAAACTACAGATCGTGTTACCTTGCTAAAAGTTAACCCTATTCCGTGTTATGTTATTATCGCTTGGCCACGAAAATAATATAGACGAGAATTAATAAATGTGATTGTCTCCATTTGCGGGACAAGTTTGAATCTTTGATCTGATTCAATCTGACTCAATTGAGTCGAATCAATGATTCGAATCTTCAGGATCCGAGTCATTGATCTGAGCTAATAATTCCTAAATTGATCTTTTAACATAGATTGATTTCTTACACCACTGATCCATGTACTGATAAAGTTCCTGTCGAGCTCTGACAAAGTCCCATACATCAATAGTCTTTTCTGATCCTTCCTTTAACAAACGGCTGACGAATCCCCCGTTGTAAGCCTGTAGATTCCAGAAGCACTCGTCATAAAAATGATGGGAACAGCACAAGGCTGGTCTATGATGCTGAGGTATTTTTGCAAAATTAAACCTCAACCACTGACTCTTTCATCTTGGGTTGAGAAAATAACATTAACTTTCCCCTCACACTTCCAGTAATATCAAGATGAGCACAGCATCTTCATGACTTGATTCAACCAGGATCTGCTGAAGTATTTGTGTCCGGGGCCGCAGGTTTCAATTTTTACAGGTTTGCATGTGCAACAATTGGGCGGGGCTTAAGTTTCGTATTGACGTCACGCCGAAACAGCTAAAGACTTGTTATCAAGACGATTCATTTGAAGCACTATCAGTCGACTATTTTATAAATGAATCAATAGTTTTAAACACTGCACTTTCAGATTTAAGCTTTAGCTGGGTATTTCACTTCACTTAGAGCTGTGTTACACACTACATGGAAGGTCATTCATAAAAACCCATAATAGGGGCTCTTTAATGTTTACAATGCAAATCCATTTAAGTTCTAATTGTTTGGTTAAAAAAATAAGTCTCTTATACAATAGATCACCTAAAAGACTATTAAAATTATTCACCTAAAATATTACTTTAGAAACTGTATTGTACATAAATTATCATTCGATTATATTATTGAAATTAATATAAAAACTGAATAATATATATTTACATTGTGTGTCACACTTTGAACAAATCCAGAAACTGCATTAGTTGATTTAGTAAAAATTGCTTACCTCTTCCCAACAGAGAAAATCACCAACAATTAATAATGCGTGATAATTTGGTGTCATGGATTTGAAATAAAAAAATGTGGTTATTATCAGGGCTTGACATTAACTTTTTTGATCGCCAGCCACTGAGGCTGGTAGATTTCCAACATTACTAGCCACTCGCCATTTTCACAAGCCACAATTTTGTTGTTGGGAAAATATATTTTAAATGCATAAATTTGACTTTGGGCAGCATGGTGGCGCAGTGGGTAGTACAATCCCCTCACAGCAAGAAGGTCACTGGTTCGAGCCCCAGCTGGGTCAGTTGGCGTTTCTGTGTGGAGTTTGCATGTTCTCCCCGTGTTTGGAAACATAGCTACTGACTGACCGACTAATACCCCCACCCTCCCCCTTTCCTAAACTCAACCGATAGAGTTTTCAAAAACACAGATTGACCAGCACCTACTCACTTCCCATGGATATATACATTAGATGTCGCCTACCCTGCTGTTGTCTATTAGAACGAATGCGTCAATAGAGCCGCCATTTTAGTACAGGGTAGCGCTCCTTTGAAATTAATGCGGGACCAAGGTGAAGTGGAGGACTGTGGCCATCCAAAGCCAGAGAAATACACATATGCACATATATCTATGATCGGGAGTTTTCCCCGGTGGTCAGTATGCAAATATTTTTTTAAATTACAAAATATTATAATTTTACATCACTTTTCTACATTGATGGATGTGACCGCACGGGCATTACCGACAAAGAGTGAGTGTTTGTGTGCATGGAAATGTATTATTCTCTCTCCCTGTTTAATTTGATCTAATCCATGTCCTAAACCCCCCCTCCTGCTTTCACTTCTCATTCTGACGGAGGGAGCGATTCGTTTGTGAATGAATCTCCGTTATGAATGACTCATTCACCTAGCTGACAATAATACAAGTTTCTGGCACCGCAGCGTCTTGTTGTCATATTTCATAACATTGTTTGCTTATTTTATTCAACAAAACTAAGTCTAGAATTAAGTGCGAGTTGGTGCTACTTTGCCTTATGGTGAATGCAGTAAGAGACTGTATTATCATCAATAACATTACTTGTTGAGCACAAAAGTTCATAACATACAAAAACATAAAAAAAACAAAATCTTACCTATGAAATGTGATGCCTTTGTGCTTTGTTTTCTTTGTTTGCTCGTTACTACATCCGTACACAGCGCTAAAGTCCAGCATCTTCACATTGGCACACTGTCTTGACTATCGCGGTTGAATGACTTTTGTCCTAGGAGCACTGTACCAATGTGGCGGCGCTATTGACGCATGCTCAGGGTACCTATGCGATATCTAGTGTATAGATATCTATGCTCACTTCCTACTCACTTTTCAGTGTTTTCAAATCAATCCAGAAAAAAAAGCCTTATTTTTACCACGTTTTCAGATTTGACCACATTCTCACCGTTATTTACTTGTTTATTTAATTTTTTGTCTTTTGTTTTGTCTTACCTGCTTTCAGGAACCGTTCTTCACCAGACTCGAACCCTGTCATCATGGTTAACTCCACTCTGTGTCTTAAATCCTCCAATGTACCTGACGAACCACTGGACAAACTGATAACAGTGGAAAAGCTGTGCACACGGAGGTAAGCATTTAGCTTGTAAGTGAGATAAGGAATGGCGCCATACCACACCGTAGCATTCTTTATAATGACAAAATGCAGCCATACTGTACGTTCCTCTGGCTACAAAATTTGCGATCTCCAGAAATGTATATACAGTAGGGCTACGCTTTCAGAATGAGCCTATGTTGGCTTTACGTCCAGCAACACATACATAGAAAGCTTGCTTAATCAACTTTCAGATTATTAACACTTGTGACTTTGATCCAGAGTTTTCTGCAGTACTTTATTTTTTGATGAATGCATACATTTTACATGATCAACAGTGTATAAATGTTTATGTATTTTTCACTCATCTCTCTACTGCACACTATGATGCTGTACTGAATATATGAGTCCATCCCACAGGACAACTGAAAGCGAGTGGTGTTTTGAGTTAATAGTGCCATTATTTATGAACAGTGCTGTTTACTGCCCTGTTTTCGCACCGCTGTAAATATGCCTTTCCTTTGGGCATCTGTGGATTTAAATTTGCATTAAATGTTCACCCTAGGAGAGATCCGTCTTTGTCACAGCACGCTTTAAATCGAAGTAAAGCATGTTTCACTGTGGCGTTCACACTATAAGAAGGGGTGAAATGATGTTTTTGGGAGGTTCGTTCTGGGGTCCAGCTGGCACAGCGGTTTTATAGACTGCTGTGAACATGCATAATGAAATTATATTTACTTATAGAAAGCTTTCTCGGGACATGTATGCAAAGGAGATTTGTGTTTAAAATGCAGGGAGTTTCATGGCCACTTAAAGGCAACCTCTAGAAACTGCGAGGGAGGGTAATGATACACACAGTAATGATCTGAGAAACCCCGGTCAGCAGATCCACTAGAAAATGACTAACAAGATGAAATGTGAGAGAAATGGTTCAAGTAATAATGAGTTTCCTTACATTTTTTTGCATTTTCACAAAGCTGGCTGAGTTTAAAGCTCACTATTAGCCAATTAAATGATTGGCCTTCATGACTAACAATCTTTTCACCTATTTTAGGAAACATTGTAGGTTATTGCATTAAAAACAATATAAACACCAAGATGTCATAAATTCTAAAAATGCAGAGAAACAACGGTGGTTGTTAATCTGGGTTGCCAGGTCTATGATAAATACCAACCCTAAAACTTGTTCAAAAAATGTTTAGTTTTTTTTTTTTTTTTGGTTCGCTTATACAGTTGGGTCACGCGGTGGTGCAGTAGGTAGTGCTGTCGCCTTACAGCAAGAAGGTTGCTGGTTCGAGCCTAGGCTCGGTCAGTTGGCGTTTCTGTGTGGAGTTTGCATGTTCTTCCCGCGTTCGCATGGGTTTCCTCCGGGTGCTCCGGTTTCCCCCACAGTCCAAAGACATGCGGTACAGGTGAATTGGGTAGGCTAAATTGTCCGTAGTGTATAAGTGTGAATGAGTGTGTGTGGATGTTTCCCAGAGATGGGTTGCAGCTGGAAGGGCATTCGCTGCGTAAAACATATGCTGGATAAGTTGGCGGTTCATTCCGCTGTGGCGACCCCAGATTAATAAAGGGATACAGTTCATACAGTTAACAAATGAAATTGCACTTTGAAATATACAGTGCATGTATATTTTAATTAAAAAAATCAACAAAACTCAACAATTTTTTTAAATTTACTCTACAGACTTTATTTTTTATTTGGCTAAATAAAGCTCACCATTAGCCAATTAAATGATCGCCTTCATGACTAACAATCTTTTCACTTATTTAGCGATGTTCAAAACCTACTTTAAATGTTGAGTAGCAGGAAAAAGTAAAAATATTTTGTTGTTGTTGTTGTTGTTGTTGTTGTTGTTGTTGTTATCAGTTAAGGAATGAAATTACACTCTCAAATGTACTTATATTTTTAATTAAGAAATTAACAAATATATTTTTATTTACGTTACAGACTTAATTATTTTTTGTGGGTTTTTTTTTGGCTGAATTAAAGCTCACTATTAGCCAATTAAATGATCTAACAATCCTTTCACCTATTTTTGGAAACATTATAGGACATTGTAAACAATACAAATGGAAACACCAAGATTTTGTAAATTCTAAAAAAAATAAATAAATAAATAAACAAAAACAACAATGGTTGCTGTTCTATGTTGCCAGGTCTTTGAAAAAATGCCAACCCTAAAACCAACATTAAATGTTGAGTAGATGGAAAAAATAAATAAATAAATAAATTGTTGTTGTAAGCTCAAACAGTTAATGAATAAATGTACACTCTGAAATGTACAGTGCATTTATATTTTTAATTAAAAAATGAACAAAAATATTTTAATTTACATTTAAAATTTAAAATTTCTATTTGGCTAAATTAAAGCTCACAATTAGCCAATTAAATGATCTGTCTTCATCCCTAGCAATCGTTTTACCTAGAAATCATTATAGGAAATTACATTAAAAACAATACAAACGTAGACACCAAGATGTCGTAAATTCGTAAAAAAAAAAAAAAAAAATGCACAGAAACGATGGTAGTTGTTGATCTGGGTTGCCAGGTCTCTGAACAATGCCAAATCTTAAACTTGTTCAAAACCAACTTTAAATGTTGAGTGGCTGAAAAAAATGAAAAGTATTTTGATGTTGTTGACAGTTTTTACAGTTACTGAATGAAATTACACTCTGAAATGTACAGTGCATTTATATTTTTAATTTAAAAAATAACAAAAATATTTTCATCTACACTACAGACTTAATTTTATTAGATATTTTGCTAAATAAAGCTCACCATTAGCCAATTAAATGATCTGTCTTCATCCCTAGCAATTTTTTCACCTAGAAAACAATACAAATGGAAACACCAAGATGTCGTAAATTATAAAAATGCGAAACAAATGCACAGATATGATCGTGATTGTTGATCTGGGTTGCCAGATCTCTGAAAAATGTCAATCCTAAAACTTGTTTAAAACCACCAACTTTAAATGTTGAGTACATGGAAAAGGTCAAAGTATTTTTCGTTGTTGTTGTTGTTGTTGTTGTCAGTGTATTTATATTTTTTTATTAAAAAATGAACAAAAATATTTTTATTTATACTACAGACTTAATTTTTTTTTATTTGGCTAAATTAAAGCTCACACTTAGCAGATTAAAGTGCAGTATGTCTGTATATCGTCACTGGTGGGACACTAAGGCACTCGGCCAATGCATTCCTCCCACCAGTACCGATATACAGCCATATATATATATATATATATATATATATATATATTAGGGATGCAACAATAGAGTTAGCTTACGGTTCAATACATACCTCGGTTTTTTAACACTGTTTTCGGTTCGATTCGGTTCTGATGGCTTAACACATAAGTGTTTTTTTTATTATTGTTATTCTATGCTTAGGCAATAGGAACAGTAAGAAAAAAATAAAAACGATTTATTGCAATACTCCTTTATTTTACTTCAAAGCCAAGAAAGGTACACTATTTCCTAGTGTATTGTACAATAAAAAAATGAACACTGAAATCTCACAGCTGCTGGTAGCCTATGTACAAACTGGGAAACACATAAATTCCTACATATAAAAATAAACATGCATGTGAAGTTAATGAACATAAATTGACCATTTCAAATAAACACATTTGTACTTCAGTAAATATAAATAAACCATCTTAAACTTAACACTGCCTTTGTTATTTTTATATGTCTTTCGGAACCAGTTGGATATGTTTGCTCCAAGGATTCAGTGAGGGATTGTTGTTTTATGGAGGTCTTTATTACCTTCTCTGCTATTCTGCCTTCAGACAGTGATATTGCTGGGTGATGGCGCCGCAGATGTGCAGTCATGTTGGAAGTGTTTCCGTTCGATTAGTCTATACGTGTAACCGAAATGTCCCAACACCGCGGATTTGAAAGACACCGGCATCTTATTGCTCCTTCACTTCACTGCCGCTCGTCATGTTAAAGTGTGGAATGATGGTGGAGCGCCCCCTAACTTTAGAGCGTAGTGATTGATTATTTACTCGCGGGGAGGAGTTTCCTCATCTCAGCTTGTAGACTTACAGGCACACACAAACAGTCAATTCGGAGAGAAATAAAACGCACAAAAATTATTTAAACGTAAAACCGGAAAACAAGCGTGTATTGAACCGTGGATGTCGTACCAAACAGTTCAATATTGTATTGAGAATTGTGGCATCTCTAATATATATATATATATATATATATATATATATATATACTTGAAGTCAAAATTATTAGTTCCCCTTAATTATTAGCCCCCCCCCCCCCCCCCCCCTGTTTATTTTTTCCCCAATTTCTGTTTAACAGAGAGATTTTTTTCAACACATTTCTAAACATAATAGTTTTAATAACTCATTTCTAATAAATTATTTATTTTATCTTTGTCATGATGACAGTAAATAATATTTGACTAGATATTTTTCAAGACACTTCTATACAGCTTAAAGTGACATTTAAAGGCTTAACTAGGTTAATCGGGTTAACGATAATTAGGCAAGTTATTGTAAAATTATGGTTTGTTCTGTAGACAGTTGGAAAAAAAATAGCTTAAAGGGGCTAATAATTTTGACCTTAAAATGGTTCATAAAAAGTTTAAAACTGCTTTTATTCTAGCTAAAATAAAACAAATAAGACTTTCTCCAGAAGAAAAAAATATTGTCAGACATACTGTGAAACTGTATTTACGTACGTCGGAAAATTCATCCCGTTTTAGTTATTAATAATGGTGGCAAAGATAATTGTGTTTGATCACACCCAAAATAAAAGTTTGTTCTGACAAAATAAATGTATGTGTATTTAATCTGCTTATGTGATACACACAAATACATAAAAACAAACCTGTTCAAAACTATTTAGTTACAAAGATATTTAAATGTAAATATAAGTTATCTAAATATGAATATTATGTACATCTAAATATATAAAATAAAATATAATATAGCAACAATAAATATTTTCAATTTAGATAAATAATATAACCATAAATAAAAGAAAATCTAATATATGCATGTGTGTATTTATATATAAATAGTGTATATTCATATTATTATGTGAAGACAAACTTTTATTTTGAATGCCCATCACTTACACATTAATATATCTGCAATGCTAAATGACGACATTCTTATTTAAATAATATATATTAATATAATAATATAAACAATATTATCACAACTCTTTACATGCTATGTTAATTGCATTAAAACCATCATTTAACAATAAAATAATCTCTGATATTTTCAGATCTTAGTACTCTTTGTTTTACTCTCCTCCAAATTTGCTTCTGTTTTTGTCTATAAAACACACACATTTAATTACTCCACGAAAGCAAACTCAATTAATCTGCCTTAAAATCGCTGATGTGTGCAAAACTCATGTGACAAACACATCTACACACACGTCTCCCTCAACTTACTCTCTTTCAGTAAGCCAGGTATTCACTCTAAAAATCAATACTCATTAAGAAAAACATCCATTTTCATTTTTTATTTTGTCTGCAAATAGACATTCTGGTTGCCATGTTATAGCGAAACCTGTAGCTCTGTCATTTCCAAAATACCTCAGTTCAGTGAAACAACCTGGCAACACTGCTAAATAAAATATATCATAAATAATAGCATCACAACATTTTGTTTAAATGCACTTTTTGTTACATTTTTTTCTTTTACCATTAAAATTCCGATATTATCCGATCTCCGTCTAATAGCTTTAAATTTCTTTCTTTTTTGTCTAAACACAAACATTTAATTAGTCTCTAATAGCAAACTCAATTAATCTGCCCTAAAATCACTGATGTGTGCAAAACTTATGTGATAAACACATCTACACATACAGTTGAAGTCAGAATTATTAGTCCCTCTTTGAATTGTTTTCTTTTTTTTTGTATTTCCCAAATGATGTTTAGCAAGGAAATTTTCACAGTATGTCTGATAATATTTTTTCTTCTGGTGAAAGTCTTATTTGATTTATTTCAACTAGAATAAAAGCAGTTTTTAGTTTTTTAAACACCATTTTAAGGACAAAATATTTAGCCAATTTTAAACTTTAACTTAAGCTAATTAACTTTAAGCAAAACAATTTTTCGATAGTCCACAGAACAAATCACGTTATACAATAGCTTGCCTAATTACCCTAACCTGCCTAGTTAAGCCTTTAAATGTCACTTTAAGCTGTATAGAAGTGTCTTGAAAAATATCTAGTAAAATATTATTTACTGTCATCATGGCAAAGATAAATCAGTTATTATAGATAAGTTATTAAAACTATTATCTTTAGATATGTGTTGAAAAAATCTTCTCTCCTTTAAACAGAAAACAGGGAAAAAAATAAACAGGGGGGCTAATAATTTAGGGGGGCTAGGTCTTTAGGTTGCCAGGTATTCACTCTAAAATTCAATACTCATTAAGAAAAACATCCTTTTTTAATTTGTCTGCAAGTAAACATTTTGGTCACACTGAAACCTGTAGCTCTGTCATTTGTAATGACATTTTCAAAATAGCCCAGTTTAGTGAAACAACCTGGCAACAGCTAAATGAAAGATATAATGAATAATAGTGTCACAACATTCTGTTTTTATGCATTTTTTGTTACATTTTATATGTTTACCTTTAAAATCCTCTCCGATATTATCAGATCTCAGTCTAATAGCTTTAAATTTATTTATTTATTTATTTTTTGTCTAAACAAACATTTAATTAGTCTCCAATAGCAATCTCAATTAATCTGCCTTAAAATCACTGATTTGTGCAAAACTCATGTGACAAACACATCTACACATATGTCTCCTTCACTTACTCTCCCAGCAGTCTTTAGGTTGCCAGGTATTCACTCTAAAGATCAATACTCATTAAGAAAAACATCCATTTGCTTTTTTTTTCTTCTTTT